>CM067518.1:1738660-1743660 GCA_034509495.1 Acestrorhynchus altus | reverse complement strand
GCAGCAGGAGGAGGAGGAGGAGGAAGGGGAGGAGGAGGAGGAGGATGGAGGAGGTGGGGGTGCCTGCGGGTCCTGAAGGTCACGCGCGGGGCAGAACGCGGCCTGCGCTTTGAAGTCGCCGCGTCTCACGCGTTCGGGTGCGGTGACGTCGCCGGTGTCGTCCCGGTCCCCGGGGCCGCTCACCCCTGCGGGCTCATCGGGGAGCAGAGGGGGGCAGGGGCCCGGGGCCAGCGGGCGAAACAGGAGCGCTGTGTGCAGCAAGCCGAGATCACCCATTTATCTGCGTCCAGATGCAATCGAACCAGCGCCAGGCAGCTATGGTGCGTTGCTCCTGGTCGTGGCTCGCCTTTGCGCGTGCACGGCAGAGCGAGGAGCGCGCAGTGACCGCTGCCGCAGGGGCCCCGCGCGCGCGCGCCCGCGCCTCGGCTTTATTCTCTTTATGCAATTAAAGAGCGCGCGCGCGGCTCGCGCTGCTCCGAGGGTCGGTGCCGCTTTGAGCCGCCAGCCCCTCCTCACCTCACCGGCCGGGTCTGCTGCAGCAGTGCACACACACACACACACACACTCACACACACATTCACGGTGGATTAAACCTCCCTTACATACGTCACCAGAACGTCATCATTTTTTTACCCCGGGTCTGCCCCTCTAACACCCCCCCACTCCCAACCCACCCACACACACACACACACACACACATATATGCACCCCGTGCCGCAGTGTGTGTGCGCGCGTGCGCGCGCGCGAGGACACTGAGATGAGCTGCAGGCCCTGTGCTCCTGACCACAACATAAATGCACCAAGCAGGCCCTGATTCAATCAAACCACAGCACCAATGCGGAGCAGCCGTGCCTCCTGTTATAATACGAACAGTCTGCAGTGAGCTCCAGGGTGCATATCATCACCACAACACTGCACCACAACACCAGTCGAAACTGCGGCGTCGCTGGAGCCCGCAAAAGAATAACTGTTCTGTGTGTGATCGCAGTAGGCAATCACGGCCTTGTCATTGCATGTGAAACTCAGTGAGATTCAGAGCAAGATTCACACGAACTTTGCGCCAACAACCTTTGACAAGTGCCCTCATTGTTCGCGTTGAAGGAACTAAGCTTTGACTACTTCTCCACCCATTTCTCGTCTTATGTTTAAAAGCAGACCCAGATGCGTCACTAATTTAAAATATGAGCACTTAAAAACATACAGTTGTGGGTCTGACCAGCGTCTTCTGTCATGGCGTCAGCGCTGAATGCTGGGTATGTCCTTTAGTTCTTGCCAGCAAATCACCAACCGATGCATCCTCGGTTTTTGGTGCGAGACAAGAAAACATCCGGGAACCTTTAAGGTTCTTGGTAACTGCGTTCTTGAGTATTTGAATGCAACTTTGGCAGTGGAAGATGATGTTTACCAAGAACACAAGGATGGTAGAACTCACAAGAATGGAGCCCTTAACTAATGTTATATTAACAGGAAGCGATGAGGTCTTGTTATGTCACTGGCCTACGTCATTCCCATTCTCTTCACCACTGTTCTTGCATGATGGTCCACCATTACCAGACCAGGAGTAGTGATGAGTGATGAATAAGGACGTAGAGTTAGGACTCTTCTTCATGGTCTCATGTTGGTAGTGTGGTGTGCTTGGGAATTGAACCCTAGTCTGCTATGGAAAATGTAGTGTTGTTATCCACTACACTACACAACCATTATACACAAAGGTAAAATATAGATGCAGATGCAACACGTTGCCCAGGTGCCCCAACCCACTTTATTTACAGCCCCAGTGCAGTTCACTGGATTTCAACCTTCATAAACCCGTCCATGGTGGTGAACACGAACTCACACACTAGTGAATTGGAGGTGAAAACACATCCTTGGAGAGGTGGGCAACAACCTCTGCACCCAGGGAGTAATCAGAGATTAGATGCCTTCTAGATGTTCTGAATGGGTAGAAAATGCTGACCGTGTACCGTCCAGCCGAACCTCTGTTGGACTGCCTGTTTAGATATCTGACACACTTGCTCTTTAAGGGTCTTGTCTAGCTCAGGGTTTCTCTACCTGTGGGCTGATGTGGGCTCAACGAAGAAACGGAGATACTGTCCCTCAAGAAAAGCAACCCAAACGTCGGATATGATGCGAGAGCCTGTATTTGATGTGGTGTCTGACATACGGAGACTTAAAGGTGATGTTAGGGACGCATCTTGGGACAGATGTTTTCACGATGTCTGTTTTTTAAGCTGTTCAGGCCCTAAATCATGAATTAATTTAATCTTGTGGGATGTTATGCTTTCTGGTCATAATCAGGTGGGTCTCAAAAGGGTTGAGGCCCCCTGTACTAGGCCATGATCCTCAACTGCAAGCCCGTGCGATTTTGCACCTACTGCTTCATGATCTCACAGCACTGTACCACCTTTAAACGCCTTTAAGCCTCCATTTCTTGTCTGGCTGTGTAGACGTCTCCTCTTTGCATCCATCTACACCCCTTTCAGGCTTCTCTCTTAAGGCTGCACCTTTTCTTTTCCGGCGAGCCACTGGGCCGTGTGCGCAGCTGCAGCGTCACTCTCGCTGCAGTGACGCCTGCTGCTAAAAATAGATTTAACTGCAGCTGGGTGGAGGAGGTGGTGGAGAACGTGTATGCATGCTTGAACAGCAGGCTTGCACTCCACATTAACACACCCCTTTATGTCCCCTACGTCCATCAGGGTTTTAAAAAGAGCTGACCCCGCTTGACAACCGGGCTTGTTCGACCCTCCCAGGTCACTCCAGCTTTTGTTTTAGCCCCAGTGGCTCGGTCACATTGGCTGTGATGGCTGTGAGCGCTGGTCCCAGTCTGGGCAGGGAAGCTGCGTACTAGCTTTGCAAGCCATGAAGATGAGACGGGGGTTGATCCGACACTTGTTCAGGTGGATTTGATCAGGAGGAGCCGCACCGGAGAGTGACGGATGCAAAATTGAGGGCTGTTTCCTGATCAAAATGGGGAAGTGGCCTTTGTGTCACTGATGAAATTACACAGCAATAAGCACCTTGCTTGGTCACATTGATTGTGCAATCATTCATCTGAGCTCAGCACTGATGGAGCTGACCCCACCACCCCCTCAGTCCAGTGATGAGTCCAGGCAAAAGCCATCAGAATTTGCAAGTGAAAAGGCCGTCATCAGTTTGCTGTGGATGATAGGTGGGGGTGGAGGGAAGGTGATACTTTAAGTTAATATTCATTTGCCCCACCCTCTGGTGTGTGATGATGTAATCAAAAACCAGGAAACGTTGTGAAGGTGGGTGAAAGTCATTGAATTTGCTGGATATTTATATTTTCAGTGATATTACAATATAATCAGGGAGTAACATGGTTTAAAAGGTCAAATCTGATTCCAGGTCACCTTTAAACAAATGGTTCCATTTTCAAAAACGTTCTATATAGAACCCTTTAGAACACATTTCATGGTTCATGATTCTATATAGAATCATTTTTTTATTGAAGAACTCTGGAAGAACCCTCATTTTTAAGTGGTTACAGAGGTGTACTGATTTTAAGTACTATATACTATAGTGTGCAAATTGATGGTTATCATATCAATAATAATTATTTTCAAAATAAATTTTATTTAATTCAGTAAAAATAAAATCAGATTTTAACTCGAGTGATTTATTTTTTCATATTTCATTTTGTATATTGTGATGTCACAACACTGATGACATCACCGTCCTTCTGTAACATTAACCTCGTAGCTCCCGTGCAAAATAACTAACGAAGCAAACGTCAGCTCAACTTTTTGGTTAATAGAACATTTTCTGAACGATGTGACCTGATACTTAGAACATTATTATACGTATATAACGATATCCTGAGAACAGTTTTATTTAACATCCCAGTAACGTTTATTAGTTTAATCTCCCAGTGAAATACTGGCCTATAGCAGCACAGCTTTATTCATCATTAGCATAAATTCAGAAATTATTTGTTATCTTAATGTTAAAAACAGGCTCAAAATCTTTGGTTAAAAAAATGGTGTCAAATTCATTAAATATTATCTTTCAGTGAAATATTATGTATCAGTTGCATCAACTATTGTAGTATGAGAAATGTTCTATTAACGTTGTAACACCAACCATTATAACCAAACCTAATACTGTCACTAAAACGGATCTATATATATATATATATATATATATTTTTTAATATAAATTGGTGAAAGTTAGTTGAGACTGACTGATCAATGAGAAGGGGGGGGGGGCTAATGACATCATTGCCCCAGATATTGGGATATACAGAGGAAAATGAGAAGGGAGGGGCTGTCTGTTCTCTTTCTTTGCTCACACAGTGTTCATATTTTAGAATAAAAGTCCTGAAAAGAGATAATACTGATACATAAACAATAAATAATAAAAAATAAACGACTTTCGGGTTGTTTTTTATTAACTGACCAACTGATTATTGTAAATGTCCTTTTCAATCTTTTCATTACAATAATGGATCAAATTTGTTGCATTTGCTGCTGATTAACACAGTGGATGATTCACTTGCAGCATGATTTCTGAGATATAAAGTGTTTTTAGTCTTTATAAGTAAAAAGCACATTTTTGATTAAAACATTCTGTCATTCTGTTAATTTTTACATGAAGACAATGAAGACAAATTTGAGTGTCCCCAGAAAATAACAATATATGGCACGTGTGACTGTCTCCTATTAATGTTTCTTATTGAAAGCATGTCAAACCACAAGAACAGCCCACCAAACTGGCCTGGAGTTCTAAAGGTTAATAAAGGTTCTAAATGGATGCGAGTTCTAAAGGTTAATATCACACAACTGAATTATTAGTCTGCAGATTTAGTTTTGACTCTATTACAGTAAAACGGCAGCTGGACGTTCAAGTCAGTCACTACTGGATGATCAAACTGGTCATTTTGGATGTGAGCGAGAAGAAACTGTAACATGAGGACGAGAGTGTGGAAAATTAGACACACACACACACACACACACACACACACACACACACACACACACCAG
>CM067518.1:1678660-1733660 GCA_034509495.1 Acestrorhynchus altus | reverse complement strand
ATCAGTTCAGAGTCTGAATGTTTGCACTGTAGCTACGAGGCCTTTGAGCTACGAGGCCTTTGAGCTATGAGGCCTTTGAGCTACGAGGCCTTCGAGGAGCTCAGTGTAAAACTAAATTCAGGCTCTGAACTGATCTCGACTGACTGCTTTTGGGGAAAGTCACAGAAACTGGCCCAGCTTTTGGACTTTTTGGTGAACCATACCTCCAATTGTGACTTTATGATCATTAATATTCATACGGTACATCGGCAAACTGAAAATGAACCAATCCAGAAGACAGAACAGTCAGACTTGCATTCCAGGTCGAACATTCTTTAAACACCTCCAAAAAAATCAATTCACCGTCCAATTTCCAAGCTTAGAATGATGGTGTCTGTAGTATAGCCCATATTAATCCATAAACACATACACACCCACTCAAGCCCCCATTGCACACATGCTAACACACCAACACACACACATACATTGCGGTCGTGCAAAAACCCTGTATCTCTATAATGGGAAAAACCTCCCTATTGAGGTCAATGAAGAAAAACAGAGGATTTTACGTCAGTTTGGAGCATTTCTATTGGTCCGTGCAACATTGGACACAATGTAAGGACAACTGCGGTTTAAGTCAAAAAAGTCAAAAAAGAGCAAAAATGGAGATACAAGGTTTTTTGAGGACAGTGACAATAAGCTGCCATCCAAAAGAACAGTTAAGGGGCTTGAAGCCTGGACCCGTTTCCATACACCCTCACTTCATTTGGAGAATAGACTGTGGGACCTGCCGCTTTCGTCCGAGTGCGTTGGCTGCCCAGCAACGATGCAAATGGTGGCAATTTCGAAAAGAAGTGGTGGTTGACTTCACATGTCAGAGGAGGCATGTGCTCATCCTCACCCTCCAAGTGTCAGAAGCCCCATATGTGATAGAGGGGTTGGGGGATTGGCACTTCCAATTGGCACTTGAGGGTAGAAAAAAAATAATGAAACCTGCAGCCTCCCGATGACTGAGCCGACGCTTGGTGGCGGCTAGCACTTCACTGTGTGATGGGGAAGGTGGACCATACTATCCGTCCGGAGAGAGCCAGGCCAAATAATATAGTGGGACTCCCGACCATGGCTGTGGCATCATCTGGGGCTGTAAAGAACAGTTATGCTCTTTGGAACTCCCGGCTACAGACGGCTATGGCATCACCAGGGGCATTGAAAATGCCACCACCTGAAGAAGAGCCAGCTATACCACTCCAAGTGTACTCTCCAAATGAGCGATACAAGTTCATGCTGGCGTCATGAAGCAAATAGCTTATCAAAAACTTCGAAAACAGATCAATAACGATCAAACTGGCACAAGACTAAGAGTGGCAGACCCAAAATCTACACTTTCAAATCAGTTTTCTGTTGCTGAAAATATGCATTTTTATCAAAGTGACCTTTTGACCTGAACTGTACTAAGAAGCAGGTCTAAAGGTGCTTGAATTGTTGATTCTAAAATTCCTTCCCTTAAATATACACGTTAAACAGTGGCGAATACCCTTCAGAGCTGGAGGTACAACGATTAGTTTAAGGGATATATAGGATCTAGCACTTTTAATTAAAGCTACTGGACGAGCACAAATAAAACACTTCTATTCTCTCGGGTGAGACCATTCCGAAAATGGACTACACTATCTGAACAATGGTACCCAAAAAACATGCGGAATAAATATGTAACAATAATAAAATAGACTTTTATTTGTACAACAAATAAGGGTTTGATCTGGGTTCAAACCCAATTTGAAGAGATTAAGTGGGACGGGGTTTAATGGGAGCGACCTCCTACAGATTTGAGCGATTGCAATATATTAGTAGGAAGCGCAAGCTTACTAGCGCGGTAGCGAAGAAATCGTCCCTTTCGATAAACAACAGAATTTAACAAGGTAACATTTCTGAACCTCTCGAACTGATCAGAATCAGGATGGATGGACGAGACTTTTAGTCTGTGAGACCGAAGACGATTAAAGATGGAGAGAAATAACTTTCCCTCATTGAATACCAGGCAATGATACTTTAAAGGGGAAGTCCTGCGTTTTCAGAAATTTCTGCATTATTAGAAATGATTAGATGTAACAGTCATACCCACCAAGTGGGTCTGAAGTGAAGGTTCCTTGGAGAGCGTCAGAGACTGTCATAATGGCTTTCTTTACAGTGGTGCTGAATGGACCCAGGCATCGGTTGCCATGACTACAAACACAACTTTACTTCTATCCAGAGCCAACAGTCAACCTGCACGTGTCTTCTGAGTTGTATAAGGGATGCTTTGAGGACTGTTTGGCAAAAAAATGCCAGAATTTAATCTCAAAACAATGTAGAATAATGGCATTAAAGCAGGGTCTTCAGAGGGTTTAAAGAGCAACACCAGCGGCCTTTTGGCACCACCTCCTTCCACCGTGATCTTCAGGTTCTAGGAGGCTGCTGGTTGTCGTGATGTGATCGCGAGTTAGCGAGGCTCCAGCTCAGCCTGTTCCACCATCACTCATTGAATTAAACCTAAATGCTGGACTTGTTTCTGAGATGATCCGTCGCCCAGATGGTATTTCTGCGTTAACGTCCAAGCACCATGAAGAATTCCTCCAACTTCACATGACTGCTCTTGAACTTCTCAGGCGTCTCTTTCCATTCCTACTGCGACCAACCTGGCGATTCTGCCTTTACGCCTGAAAGATCAGCACTTGCATTAACACTGATGGCCTTCCGCTTTAACCGCGTAAAAAGCAGCCCATCGTAGCAACGAGAACCTGGAGCTTGTAGTTCCTTTCTGTGAATAACTTTATCGTAACGACCCAAAAACGAACTACGAATCCCAACGACAACTGATTATCCAGTGCCACGTGTACGTACCCAACCAACGTCCCCCGTCTTTACACCCCACAAACATGCTGTAAATGCACCGACGTAAAAATCAAGACACTAAACAACCTTCCTGAATTCCTGAACATACAACTGGTCTATTCTCCTGAGTGCAAAACCTCGTCAGTTACGATTCATTCAAACCTCATAAATAATACATAAAACGACATAGCAAAAGAAACCCTCTGCTTTACATCCGAATAGAGTTAAAAAAGAAGAAAGAAGAGATTACTTAATAGTTATTATAAATAAATTAAACGACCATCTAAAGCTTAAAGAGGCGGAGCTTAGGTGTTAAATGCTGGTAAAATCTGTGTAAGACAGCATGGAGCTGTAGCCCTTTTAACATGATGAAGCAGCAAGTGCTGAAGGTACGCGAGTCAGAAACGTCTCCATAACGTTTTAGCTTCACACAGTGAGAGGCATCATGCTTGGTTAGTTGGGAAGGGGCTCAATGATGGGTCCACTTGGCCCGTCACTATGAATAATGGCCCACACAGCGACACTGTAGTAGACTATGATCCAGAAGAGCCTCTAGGTAACCATAGTGACCAACAGCATCTTGACCATCTTTCTGTGTTTCTGTGGATGTTTTGAAGACTTTTGGAAGCAAAGCCTACTTTCACCCACTTATTATTTAGCATAATTGCAATATATGCCGAAATGAAATTTGGTCCATATGGAGCCCTATTTGTCTTGGGCCTCATGGTCCAGGTGTCCCAATGAGATGCGGTGCCGAGAACCAGAGCACTAAAGCACAACGTAAAAACCCCAATTGCATCTGCACCATCGTCCTCGCCCTCTCTGTCTTCTCTGTCCATCGTTCTCATTCTCAGAATTCCAGTGGTCCGAGGTCACTGAAGTCGCAGTCAAACAGTTCGCTGATGCCCTCGTGGTCCTCCAGACCGAAGTGGTAGTCGTGGTTTTGGGGAGGAGATAGGCTGATGAAGCTGTCTATGGGCAGGCCAAAGCAGTCTCCAGCCGCACTACTGGAAGCGGCCCGATCCAGCAGGAAGTCCGGCGAGCCCAGCACGGGGAGGTCAAAATCAGGCATCTCACAAATGCCAGAGGCAGGTCAGGAGCGACTCTGGGGTCAGAAAACAAGGAGTAAGAGGTTAGTGTGTCAGAATCAGAGGATGTTCTTCGTGGTTTTAAGGAGGATGGAGATGGTGATTCAGAAAGCTGCTTTCAGGGTTAAACTGATACATAATGTTGTCTGACGACCAGTTCATCCCACACTGATGTCCAGTTCTGTTCGTGATATAACAATGACCAGGCTGGGTTAGAGTAACCGTACTCATACACTTAATTTATTTAGTAGCGTGTGTGTGTGTGTGTGTGTGTGTGTGTGTGTGTGTGTGTGTGTGTGTGTGTGTCGATTTGGAAATCTTGAATCTTTAATAAACCAATCTGATGTAACCAGCAGTCACTGTGTTCCCATTTGACCACTGACCTGTCTCATTTTCCAGAGGAAGAGGCGAGGTGCTTGGAAGAGTCGATGGAGTCGATGCTGCTTCCTGTACGGTTGTGGTGATCTGAGGAGGACTGGGACTGGAGTGATTTGGCTGGACACAATCCGTCACGGACTACAAACCCCAGAACTGTCCTCTGGACACAGGAAGACGTCGATGGGACCATTTGTGCTCTTCAGTGAGATCTGATAGCCCTGAGGAAGCAAGAAGGACTTTTGTTCACCTGTAGCTTTGAGTTGACGCTCTAATATGCTCTGATTCAAGGACTCTTACAGGTGTGCTGTCGTATACTGGCCTGGTCAGGGAATGGAACCCTAATCTGCCACAGGTCAGGTGGTGTTATCCACCACGTTATACAACCACCATAAAAATGTGTCCAGAGGCAGCTGGAACAAGTTGCTTCCTAAATGCCTGACTGGAGTCTGTGACGGTCATCTGGAGTCTCGGGAGGGGCTCTGATCACCATGATGATTTGATCCGAGGGGTCCACTGTATTCCGCAGGTCCTGACACCTGACATACCCAAGCGTGGCTTTGAGTTAAAGACAAAGCCACCCATAAAAGTATTGAGACACCTGCTCATTCATTTACGAGGAGTAAAGAGAGATTATCCAGGGCCTAGACAAGCTGTCTGTGCGTTTGCACATCTGTGTCAGCAGTCGTAGCCAAATGTGTTCATTAGAATGAGCGTCCAGAAATATTGGACATATATAGTGTATGTATCTTTTTCTCTAAGTGGCTCTTCTGTAGTAACACTCCAGTGTCTTTTTAAGAGTATAAGCAGCTGGAAAGGATATTTCTTGTTGCGTGTCTCGGTCAGCAATCGGAGCTGAAGATTGCACTTGTTGATGGTTCATCCAGCTTGTCTTCAGCCAGACAGTTCCTGACACCTCCTTCATACCGCTCATATGCTGGGCCACAGACGCCCCGTCAATACGATTCCCCCTAAAAACACGCAAAAATGGCTCGTTACGTTTCATTTTTTCAACCTCGAAACATTACAGCAGCAGACTGAGACCTGTGAACAGGCAGGGGCGAAGGAGCTACGGGTGGAGGCTACAGGAGACATAACCCCAGATGGTTTATGGGAGTTTAGTCGAACAAAAAGCAAGTCGAAAGGCGTATGCGGTGATGTGTCCGCAATGTCTTCACGATACGAGGTCAGGAGAGCACAGATGGACGTTACTCACAGCCACTGAATGTGGTTCTTCGACTTCTTGGAGATGAGGTGGATGCCCTCCAGCACGTTGGTGATGTCGTAGATGCGACGCTTCTGGACGTCTAACACCTGTGAGGCCCAGTTCAGTCCACCACCCATCAACAGACTGGGCCAGTAGGTCCAGCGCTGGTGGTGGCGAGGTTGAGTGATGTGTCATAGCGGACTTTCTGTGGTGATCAGAAGGAAAGCAGAAACAGGGTATGAGGCTCTCAGGCTGTTCAAGATGCTTTTAGCTGGAGTGTGCTCCTTGATTCCTTAATTCCCTTGATTCCTGAGCAGCAGTGTGTATGTGTATGTGTACCTCTGGGAGCAGGTGTGGCTGGGGGGGCTGGAATTTGTGAGGGTGGTCCACTACTGCTCAGGTACTGGTGATCACTGTCCAAATCCAATTTCCTCTTTACCTGAAGAAGGAATAAAGCAGGGATTTCAGAGAACTGGTTACTAATTACTGCTAGTCATGACAGTATTAACAGCAGCTGTAATGTGGGGCTGACATGGGTGGAATGTGGGCGAGGTGGGTTCCAGTTGGGCATGGGCTCCAAGTGGGTTTGTACATGCGTTGATACTGGGACCCATGTGGGCTTCTCGGATTTGCCCCAATTGTTACAGCCCACCTTAATCTCATGAGTCCCGATGTTCAATGCACAACCCAGATGGGGCCCAGTATAACGCCCCCTCTATTCCCATCAGGGACCCTGGTGGGTGTCCATATGTAGGGCCAACCTGGCACACATTTCTGCCCCATGCGGGCATGTTATGAAGGAAGCAGTAGAAATAGTACAAGCTTGGTACAAATAATAACAGTATAGCAGATGATGACTTGTGGTGGAGGTACCGGGGTGAGTCCCAGGAGGTGAGCTTTGCGGGGTCTCCAGTAGGGAGCCGGGGTAGTCTTGGTGGCGAACAGCAGGATGTCCCATGCGGGATAGTGTGGTGGCTGGGTGGAGGTCCAGACTGCTGAAATTGGAAATGATCACAATCTGGTGGGTAGGTGCTGAGGTCTATACTCCCAGTGCTCAACGCTTGGCGTCTCCGAGAAAGTGACGCAGGTCTCGGACGTGTGGCCTGATATGAACGTCTCTGACATGCTGGGCTGTGTGTGTGTGTGTGTGTGTGTGTTTTAAAGCCAGGCGGTGTGTGCTCCTCTGCCAAAGACCACTCTGATTCCAGGCCTTCAGTCCTGCAGCTGTGAATTTACAGTGGGCGAGAACACAGTCCTGTGGTGAGATGTGCTATAATTTGAATTACTGTTATATATGCTGTTGTATATTATTTTATACATATGTGGGTGGGCTTTCGTTCATTTAAACAGCTGGACAGGCTGACTGGATCAAATGTAGGCACCTTTCAGGGCCTGAAATCTCACCTTTAAAGTAAAGCGGTGAGGGCGCTGGGAAAGGTTGTGAAAGGCAAAGGCCTTTAAGCTTGTTTAGACACTTTAAAATAGGAAAACAGCGCTGCAAACAGTCTGCTGACACTGCAGTGTTAAATGCTAGCAGCCCTTTGTTTTGGTCAAGCATAGCTGAGCATACTCTCCTTTAATTCGGCTATAAGTGGAAATGCTGAAAAATAGGAGTAAACAAGTTACTACACTGATGAAGCTTTGAGGAGGTGGGGAAAGGAGTTTGAGTCGCTTTCAAGCTGCAATGATAGGTGCAACAGCCAGTTTTACAACTATATGGCTACTACAGAAGCAGTTAACAGTGTTATTAACCAGTAGCCCATAAGCTGTAACACTGGTAAATAATATAATAAGAGCTCTAGAAGCTGCAGGACAGTTAAAAGTAGCCCTAAGTAGCTTTAAAAGTGGGGAAAATGGGGTTTAGTCGCTTTCAAGCTGCAATATTACGTGCAACAGCCAGTTTCTATCATTAACAGCTTTCGCACACACAGTTACAGGTGTTATTAACAGTATTATAAGCTGTGATGTTGTGTTGCAGAAACTCTAGAAGCTGCAGGGCAAAAGTAAAAACAGCCTAAGAAGCTTTAAAAGTAGAACTTGCAGATGCAGGTCCCTGGAGCTCTCTTCTGGTTCCTGTTCCAGTGTAAAGCAGAGAAGGTGCTGAAGTTATTCGGCCTGTCTGAGGCCCTGTTCTGCTCGGCCTGGTTGGCTCTCGCACTGCATCAACGCACTTGCGGAGGTAAAGGCTGATCCTGGGGTCGGCAACCGGCCGGTCAGGGCGAAGAGGCTTTCCGAGGCGAAAGGTGTGAGATGTTTGGGTTCCTGCTCCTCCAGCAGGTCCTCGGATGTCCAGCTACGGGCGCTATCCTCCTCCCTGGCCGCTGTGTCGGTGAAGCGCCGCCGATCACTCCGCGCGCTGTTGTTGTTGTTTTTGTCCCAGCTGATCGGCTCCTGCTTAGTTACGCGCCAAATCTTTTTTGCCGCGAAAACCGGCACGTGCCGAAACGCGGCGCCACTAGTGGACGAGAGCCCCTCCCACGTCACGGTCCACCTGCTCTCTGATTGGCAGCGGCGCCTGCAACTCGACAACACGCCCTGCTAGGGTGAACAATGAGAGTGTCTTCATTGTGTCACACTTACAGGGACGGGGCAGTGTTAGAGTGAGATAAGAAGGGTGATCAGACATAAGAAACACAAGAATAGGATGGATAAAGGGTGTGTGTGTGTGTGTGTGTGTGTGGATACACTGGGGGACTCTGTGGCAGAGCTGTTATAAACAGAGTGGTGTAGACAGTGCAGGGAGTGAGATCTCAGATCACAGGTCATTTAAAGTGCAGGATGACCCCTGTAGTGACCCTTGTGGTTGAGGAGGGCTCTGGGGAAGATGCTGCGTAACTGTACAGCACCATCAACTCTATATAATATATGTGTATTCATGTAATAAGTATGTAAGAAGTAGTGCTGGCCTCCCACCACTGGGGTCTTGGGTTCAAGGCCCTGTTTGGGTAGAGTTTACATGTCCCCATCTGTGTGCATGTCCTCCGGGATCCAAAAACATGGATCAGGTGAATTGGCTACTCTAAATTGCCTTGGTGTGTGTGTGTGTGTGAGTGAATGTCTGTATGCCCACATATGGATTGATGCTCAATGCAATCCACCAGGTGGACGGTACGCTGTGTGCAGTTTGCTGCTGTTTCTCGTCGTTGTGTGTTGGCTGAGTGTGATTATGTGGAGTGCTGACTGTGAAAGACACAACATAAGTGTAACTAACAAACTACATACTTTTTTAATAATACTTTGGTCAAATATGTCAACTATTTAATAAAAAGACAGACCTCACAGTACTATGAAAAAAAACAAGAATATGTAAAATAATTACAATAATATTTAAAACAATAATTAAAATAATAATTAAAATAATATTTAAAAAATATAAAATATATAAAAACAATTCAATAATATAAAATGTATAATTAAAATATATAAAATAATATTTAAATAAAAATAAAATAATATTAAAAAAATATATAAAATAATATTAAATTAACGTTTAAAATGTTTAAAATAATATAAAAATAACATTTTAAATAAAAAATAATTAAAATAATATAAAAATAATATTTAAAATAATAATAATAATAAACAGGTTTTACAAATGAAAATATAAATTAAAAAAAAAGAATAAATAAGTAAACAGACTCGGTGGACAAGCCCCGCCCCTTTTCGGCTGTTCGGCCCGCTGAAGACTCCAACATGTCGCAGGCGATATTTGAGGTGCTAGAAGGTAGACACACAAGCATTTTACGGACATTTTAACGGCGAGATGCAGCTTCTCGTCTGTCTTTCGCGTTTTATCGTTTTCTCCGAAATCCGGGGCTTTGAGAAGCAGACGTTTCTCTCTCTTCTTCCCAAAGCCGTTAATTCAGTTAACAGCGAACTGAAGCCGGTCGGTTCCACCAGACAGAGCATATATATGTGTGTGTGTGTGTGTGTGTGTGTGTTCGGGTGTTTTTATTTGTGTACTGAGATTCGCGGAGCAGAGGGAGAGAGAGCCACTGACACAACAGCCGCGCGCTAGGGAAGTAAAGATGGCGGAGGGAGGCGACGGGTGGCCGGAAAAGCCTCTGCGGCTTCGTTCGATTTGTCCGGTCCACCTTAAAAGCTGCCGCAGTTCCATACAGGCACGCGCGCAGTCGCTTGTATGTACCTAATGGATTATTTAAGGTGGACCGGGAATTTTTATAAGATGTCAAATAAGCACACCTGTCAGTTATAGGATTCATGTAGTGGTAAAATGATGCACGTTTCAGCTTCTGTATGTATTTTATCGTTTTGTCATTTTTGTTTATGTGATATAAATGTTAGTAAACATGCAGACAGCCAACATACTAATGTGGGGCTCACGTGGGTGATACCTGGGCCAGGTGGGTTCCAGGTGGACATTGGCTCCCAAATGGGCCCCATGATCACTGCCCACCTTATTCTCACGTGGGTCCCATCTAGGACCCAATGTGCAGTTGACAACCTAGATGGGGCCCATGTTTATTTCCTGGTCCTATCACTGACCCCAGTGGGCATCCGTTTTTGGGGCCAGCATGGAACCTGTGGACAAACCCTACTTATTAAAAGCAGTCACAACAGCAGTTCCAGCCAATGGATGAGTGCCGTTTTAATATTATGCAAAATCATCCTTCTGTTGGAGATTGATATTAACAGTTATATCGAGCAACGTTTCAGTTCGCAGCCCATATAAGCCAGGACTCCCCATAACTACTGCTCGGGAAATGATACACACGTACTGCTCGCCTGAGCCCTGAAGCCTCCTTAATTACACATTAATTAATACTGGACAATACGGACCATCATTCACACATCTCTTAATCAACCCTCATTCTGCTGTGGTGTAGGAATGGACAACCAGACAGTCCTTGCTGTCCAGTCTCTGTTGGATGGCCAAGGTGGTGTCCCAGATCCCAGTACACAGACTGTCTCGGGGACCACCATCCAGCCAATGGGTGAGTTTATGTTAAATGGTTTTGGAAACAGATGGAGAGACACATAAATCATGATATCAATTTATGTTATTGTTAGCATATTAGTCTTATAACAAACGGTCATTTTAATGACCAGTAAATAAATAATGACCATAATAAAGGTTTAAAAAGCACAAAGCCCAGTTTCTTGAGCTGGGATATGTGATCAGAACAATTTAAGTTATTTCTGTTTCTACTAATTAACCACGTCGTTGTTTTCCAGATGACGATGACGTCTTCCTCTGTGGGAAGTGTAAGAAGCAGTTCAACTCACTGCCAGCGTTCATGACACACAAGAGAGAGCAGTGCCACCCCAACACCCCCTCACTGGCCACCGTGTCCCTGGCCTCCAGCAGTGCCTACACCTCTGTCCCCTCCATCAGTGCTGTCCCACAGCCACCTGCCAACAGACAGGTACTGTATATAGAGAAAAGACAAGTGGAGGTGTTACTACACAGTAAGTACACATGCAGGTGACTTTTAACTGTGCAGGCAGGTAGAAGGATATCTGTGATCTATATCCCTCAATCTGATACTTAGAGAATGTTGTTTATTATAAGATACAAATCATTTCCATGTCCATATTGGAGCAAGTATGTCCATATTGGAGCGTATCTATTGGTTCATTCATCATGAAAGTCTGATACAGACTCACATTCACATTATGCTAGATTGACATCATGTCAAAAAGTGAGTTATATTGTCAGTCAGTATTAAATGCATTGAAATAAAAATCTGTCTGGGGGGCTTTACACCCCTCTAGCCCACGCCTGGCATTAGGCACAGTGCCAGTAGGTTCATGCTTATCTCCTCCAGAGAGCCCTCTTCAATTGGCAGTACTTCTCTACAGGAAGTAGAGCAGCTGTGTGTGCATTTGAACATCTGTATCAGCAATGGGTGTAAATAAAATAGCTGAATTCCTTCATTAGAAGGGGTGTCCACAAACATTTGCACAGGCAGTGTATTTCCCGTAGAATAATGCCATTATGTTCTGTGTAAATGTATTTACAGATATACACACCTGCTTATTGTGTTTGCGTGTCCCTACAGGTGTCCACATACATCACTGTGCCCCCGTCTCCTCTCACACACACACTGGTGCAGGGGAACGTTCTGGTCAGCGATGAAGTTCTCATGTCGGCCATCTCTGCGTTTACGTCCATGGACCAGCCCATGGCAGCCATGCAGGCCTCTGCTCAGGTAGACGGACTCTTCCTTACTGTTAGAGCCAGTGAGGATCATCTAGTTAATGAGATTAGTATGAGATTAATGAATCTCTGTCCGTTATCAGAACGTCTTTAAGAGAGACTCTGAGGGTCTGAATTGTTATCTCTGCATGTCTAGTCTTTCTTCTGGGTTCTTTTAAAAGGATAAACCAACACAAAGAGCTCAGAATTGTCTTCTACATCCAGAGGAACCTGCTGTTCTGTTGCAGGCCACATCAGACTTTGGGTTTTGGTGATTTTGTAATGTTTCATTTGGTTGGATTGATCTGTAAACAGCAGAAAGCAGAAAATAGCTCTGCTGTTATTTATTTTTATTACAGAGTAATCTGAACATGCCGCCGGGAGCATCATACCTGCAGCACCACCCACCGCCCCACCACCCACTCCCCAGTCAAGCCCAGCCCCTCTCCTCTCAGGTTCCCTCCAGCCACAACAACTCAGTGGTGCAAGTTTACAGCACTCTGCCACCCATGTCTGGTAATGCGGAGGTGCACGCTCTTGGCCTGCAGTCGTTCCAGCCAGTTCAGGTACATATTTAATATTGTAATTAATGTTCTTTAATTACTAATATATATTAAGTACAGCAGAGTTTAGTCTCATCAAGTGTAAAGAGTGGGGCACAAAAAGTAGCCTGCTCATCAACAGTGATGCTGCGGATAGAGCTCCTTGTCCTTGGCCCGCGCTCTGCCAACAGGTTATGCTCTCTGTTGAGCTAAATATGTGTGTGTCTCTCAGGGACCCAGTCAGTGTGTGGAGAGCCAGAGCCAGGCGTTCAGCAGTGCTCCTACCTACAGTCCAGCAAAACCAGCTGCCAAAGCCAAAACCTGCAGCAGCACCGCAGCAGCCCTGTCCGAGCTGGGAGAGTACGATAAGGTCATCATCCCCAAGAAAACTCGAAACAACAAGAAAGGACAGGATGGTACTGAGTCACAACTCGTTACTACACACCGGTCGTAGTGTTTAGTAGTCTCTGATTAATGAGTTACCACGTAATAAGTCTAGAGATGAAGGTGTTAAGAGGTCACAGTTGTTCGCACTGAATTTAGGCTTCACTAAGCGTAATACTGAAGAGGAAGCTCAGTGAAATTACTGCTGGGGACCCTGTAGTTGAACCTGAGCCCCAGGTCTCTGTACAGTAAGTCGATGTCATTTTGTGCGTTTTACGTTTGTGTAAAGTGATATTTTGTCTCTCAGCAGGACAATCGAAAGCAAAGGGTCAGAAGCTGAAGTGCAATTTCTGTGACAAAGTGTTCAGCAAGAACTTTGACCTGCAACAGCACATCAGAAGGTAAACAGGACAGACTGTCACAGGTCGATTTATCATTTATTGCTATATTTACTCGTAAATTGCAGTTAATTGTATGTATTATGTATTGAATGTATTTTCAAAGGTTTAACTTACAACCTGTTTTGTCCTCTAACTTAAAATCTTGGTAGTGTTTATTTACCAGATGAATCAACACATCGCCACCAATTGATGAATATACACCTTGAACAGGAAACTACTCCGTCAGTGATCAGTACAGTCGCGTGAAAAGTGACCTACATTTTGAAAACTTTCCCGATATTAAAATTGAGATGGACATGCACTAGTTTATCGTTTTCTCTGTTAAAGAAACTTATAAGTTATGATTTATGATTTATTTATTATTCTGTCAGATAGAAACCTCTCCAACATGGTAGCTTTGAAGGAGGAGAAAAACGCCGTTTTAACATTCAGTTCAAATAAAAGTGAAAAGATTATTCCAGGTCATTTCGGAGCGTTTATTGGTCCATTCATCGTGAAATTCTGACACAATGGACAGCCGTCAGATTCACATGATATCAAAAAGTGAAAAATTGCAAACTTGGAGATAGAAGGTTGTTGCACGACGGTGTGTATGTGCAAAGGTTGAGACTGTATTGGTCTTCTGGAACGATGCGTAATGTACACGACTGTGTCCAGTCACACGGGTGAGAAGCCTTTCCAGTGCATCGTCTGTGGCCGTGCTTTTGCCCAGAAGTCCAACGTGAAGAAGCACATGCAGACGCACAAGGTGTGGCCGGCTGGCGTCCACAGCACCGTGTCCAGGCTGCCCATCTCTGTGAAAGTGGTGCCGGTGAACACAGACGAGAACACGCCTCAGCCAGCCGAGGCTCAGGAGGCACAGGGTAACAGCCTTCTCGATTATTTATTAAATATCGATACAGTCTGATTAGTAATTTATTCTGATCTTTTCTTCATTTTCTGTCATTTCTGGATTTCAGTTCGCTATAAGCCATAGTGATGAACATGTTCTCACCTTTCTACTGTGCAGCAGCTGTGGAGCAGAGTGAGGAGGAGCTGCAGGGGGATGTGTCCAGTGCATCTGAAGCTAAAGGTCCCGGTCAGGCCCACAGCAAGCAGATCATACTGATCGACAGCTCCTACCAGTGCCAGTTCTGCACGGCCAAGTTCAGCACCTACTTCCAGCTCAAATCCCACATGACTCAGCACAAAGACGAGCAGGTGTACAGGTGTGTGGTGAAGACGTGCTCTCAGACCTTTCAGAAGCTCGACCTGTTTCTCGAACACATCCGCACGCACCAGGAGCACCTGACCTACCGCTGCCACCTCTGCTGTAAAGTGTTTCCCTCCCTGTTTGAGCTCGGTCTGCACCAGTACTCCCACAGCTTCTGCCCCCAGCAGAACCCCCGCAAGGACTCCAACTACTACAGGTTAGAATTGCTCCAGCAGGGGGCATCAGTGTGGACTTTCAACCCCACATTTCCACTCTAATAAACACAGCACTCACGTACTAGTTTCATATTTTAGATTTTTTTATATTATTAATAATTGCTGTATTTTTTTATAGCATTATTTAAAACCTAATCTGTCTTCTGTTATAGTTCATTGAATATTTATTTTTTTTTAATCGCATTAATTGTAAAAAAATATTCCAAAATAAAGGAATTTTTTCTCAGAGAGAAAAGCCTCTGAGATGTTCTTCAAGTATAAAATGCTGTTTTTCCGACACGTCGTATCCAAACCTTAACTTTAAAATCACAGGCTCTGATTAAATCCGAGTGTGTGAATGTTGAAATAAATATTGTCTTGATTGTAATGAACTCTTCCTAACATCCAGTAATGAATGTAATTCATTGTTATTTTATTGTTGTTTTTGTTGTTGTGTACAGATGTAACAAATGCCAGAGTAAATACTCCACACAGGAAGCTCTGGAGCAGCACCTCCTCACCGCCTCCCACAACTACCCCTGTCCACACTGCCAGAAGGTATGAAGGACAGCTGCCTCACAGTCTACAGTCAGTTCTGATGAGAAGGTTTTTGATAATTTAATTCAAAAATGAAATATTTTACATTCATTACAGTTAAAATGATATATTAATCATTTTGTTTTTAAGTTGAGAATCTGTTTCGTTTTGATTTCATTTCATTTGAGTTGTTGTCTCTCAGGAGGCACCTTCTTTTGTCAGTGCTTTGCTAAGTTAAGCCCATCAAACCTTCAGAAATCTCCTCTAAATAATATCATTAAATATATATATTTATTGTTTTTGGTTTAAATACATACAGTGACTTTTACAGACCTGTGTGTCGGTTCTCATACTGGTGTATTTGTCCTGTCTGCAGATTTTCCCCTGCGAGAGGTATTTCCGTAGACATCTGTCCACTCACGGTGCGGGTGGTAAATTCAAATGCCAGATCTGTAAGAAGTTTTTCAAAACAGAGCACTACCTCAAACTGCACACTCAGATACACTCAGGTATGTGTGTTCAGAGACGAACACCGTCATTCCTTTTGTGTTGTCAGACGTCACCTTGATACTGGCTCCACACTTCATTACTGTTTGATTACCGTCGCTCATCATAGGCCCTACAACGGAACCCTGTGGTAATACACTGGCTTTCTCTTAGTGGTAGAGGTGTGTAATCTGCTCTGTTGTTCTGCAGTTTGCGTGGGGTTTAAAGGGTTCTAACAAACGTTCCTCGTTGATAATGTAGGAGAGAAGCCGTATAAATGTTCTGTGTGTGAGGCCACTTTCAACCGCAAGGACAAGGTGAAGAGACACATGCTGATCCACGAACCCTTTAAGAAGTACAAGTGCCCTTTCAGGTACGGACCGGCTATAGCGCATCACTCTCTGTACACTCTCTGGAAGCGGTGTAACCATCTACAGGGATTGGACAACGAAACACCTGTCATTGTACTGTGGGAGGTTTCATGGCTAAATTGGAGCAGCCTGGTGGTCAATCTTCATTATCTGCACCAGTAAGAGCAGAGTGTGAAGGTTCAATTAGCAGATAAGAGCACAGTTCTGCTCAAAATATTGCAATGAACACAACATTACGGGGGACATACCACAGTTCAAAAGAGGACAAATTGTTGGTGCACGTCTTGCTGGCGCATCTGTGACCAAGACAGCAAGTCTTTGTGATGTATCAAGAGCCACGGTATCCAGGGTAACATCAGCACCACCAAGAAGGACCAACCACATCCAACAGGATTAACTGTGGACGCAAGAGGAAGCTGTCTGAAAGGGATGTTCAGGTGTTAATCCGGAATGTATCCAAACAACGTCATTCCCAAGATGAACAAAAGGAGGACCTAGTTCACCATCCTAATAAATTATTGTGGTCTAAAACCAGGTGTTTCAGTTTCATTGTCCAACCCCTGTACATGGCGCTGCTATTCACATTATTGAAGAAGTACAGTGTTAGTAGTGTGCTGTAATGGAGACTTTGCAAGACAATGGAAATCTTACTGTGAAATTAATGATCATGTCTAATATTCCCTTTGGAATTTCATACATACATCTTTACACCGTATTTTGTTCCAGGAATGATTGAGCTTCAGTATTATTGTATAAACATTATGAAACACATTAATGATTTATTGAACTGTGTGTGTAATCATGGTTTATCTGTGTTTATGGGTTTCTGTAAGGACTCACGTTGGCTGCACTAAAGAGTTCAACAGGCCAGACAAGCTGAAGGCCCACATACTCTCTCACTCCGGTAAGCAAAGGAACAACCGCCGCATGATCTATGATCTCACTTCAGACCAATCACACAAGGTGTCGTCCAGGGCTTGAGGGGGTCCGTAATGTTTATTTATATGTTTTTAAAATTTGTTTACTGAATTTTACCCCGGGTGGTACAGCGGTGCAGCAGGGGCCTGGGTGGAGGGTTCGATCACCGCTCAGATCGCTGTGTGTGACAGGAGTTAAGTGTGTTCTCCCAGTGTCTGCGTGGGTTTTCTCACACTTTCCAGAAAGGCACGTGGTAGGTGAAATGAACCGTTTTTGTGTGTGTGTGTGTGTGTGTGTGTGTGTTTAGGCATCAAACCATTTAAGTGTCAGTTGTGTCAGAAGAGCTTCAGCCGGCGAGCTCACATGCTGGAGCACCAGCGCTCTCACACCAACAACTACCGCTTCCGCTGCTCTACCTGCAGCAAAGGCTTCAGCCGCCACAAGTACTACCGAGACCACAAGTGTCCCCTAGCAGGAGCCCTGGGAGAGGGGGGTGAGAGACAGAGCAGGGGGAGGAGCGTGGAGGGTAAAGGAACAGGTAAAGGTGGAATCCAAGGCATGTTATCATTTAGCCGTAATCAGAGATTATATTACAAGCAACACCTTAGCAACACTCTCATCTACCCCCACCTGAAATACCATAGCAACCACCTAGCAACTCCATTGCATCCATCTCCCGACTACTCAGGATACCATGGCAGCTAATTAACAGCACTGTGTCAATCACATAGAAATCAATAAACAACTTCATAGTGACCAATTAGCAACAACCTAATAACCATTAAGCAACACCATGTCTACCACCTAGCAATAAACAGACTGAAAATGGTTGTGATGTTCATCACCAGGTGAAGGTCCAGAACCTGCATCTGAAGATCCCGAAACCCCGGAGACCCCAGAGGACGAGGAGGAGGAGGAGGATGACGACGATGAAGATGACGACGACGATGATGATGGAAATGATGAGGGGGAGACGACTGTGAGCGGAGTGATGGAGACAGAAACCGAGGACGGGGAGGGGGAAGAGGACAGGGATGAATGTTTGGCAGCTGGTGCCAGACTTGAGCAGATGCAGGTTGGGGCAGGTGGGGACAGGCTGCTGGAAGAACCTGTGTTTGGAACAGCTGGGGATTGAAGGTGGATTTAGGAGCGAGTAGTAGAACAAATATGTGTCCAATCAGGGATGGATTATGAAGTCCTGGGCCACCTCTGAGGGACGTCAACACCACAGTGACTTCACGACAACTGGCGACGCCGAGGTTTGCTTAGTAAAATGTCATCAGGTACATCACTGCGGCACCATTTAAGGTGGAATGGGAGATTAGAAGAACACAACGGTACGGGGGAGGGGGAGGGTCATACTGCTTTTAACTAATACTTTATAACCCTTTAAAGCCTGAACCTTCAAATAAACGACAGACTTCTCATTTAATAATTAAATAATAGTTTAAATATATTTTGCATCAGAAATAAACACAATTTCGTATGATATGTAACCTTTTTTCCGCTCAGTTTGGAAATGATACTCCCCCAACACATCCTTCACTACGAAGGGGAGGATGAGCCCCTGCCTCCTCCGGTTGATACATGTGAAGTCAACCGCCGCCTCGTTTTGAGCTACCGCCTCCCGATAGCTCAACCAATACTGTAAAGGTGTAGGTAACACTGTTCTCTGTTACTGAATTATAAAAATACCACAGTCATGTTGTAAAGGTTTGGCTTTAAAGGGTTAAAAATTGCTGTCAAACAACCAAGTGCTGGATCAGTTTTGGACAAACACAGCACTGGGTTATTTTTCTGACCCAGCATGTTTTGCTGGGTTTAAGATGTGCATTGCAAGCAAACTGATACCATAGCAACCATCTCGACTGTCTAAACAACCACTGTAGTGGCCCAACCATTCTGAGTTTTAGACGAAAGCTTAAGTACACGAGTTTGTCCAATACTGACCCACCCAGTGCACTTGATGTACTTTTCTCATTTTATCTCAGAACCAACAATCATTATCATTGTTATGGTCATATTGTCCAGCTCAAACTGTGATTATTAGGGTCTAAAATGAGGCTGACCACTGCACCACGTTTGAGCTTGTTTAGTATCTTTTAATTGAAACGTATGAATTTAATATCATGATGTTGTCGTATCGCTCGTGCCCACTGAGCCGAAGGCATGTTGGAGCAGAGAAGTGCGGGATGGAAGGTGACCATCCCTGACCTTTTCACTGGGTCAGTACAAGATCTCCACTCTACACGGGAGTGGCTCAGGATTTCAGAACAGAGGTACAGGATTCTGATTCTCCTCAGATGTCAGAAACCAGTTTTGAGGATTTGTTTTATATTAAAACAGATATTTACCTTCTTCATGTTCTTATTGAAGAGAAAAGCTGAGATGATCAGTTTAATGGACACCATTGCTGCTAAATGTTCATGTGAAGCTGCTAAACAATAAAAATCCACTCTGAGCTGAGAGTGTCTTTGAAGGTCTTTTGAACAGTTACACTCACCGCGAGGTCCAGCAACTGTGGATACGCTGTCGGTCTCTTGTAGGGTTCAGGTCTCTGCATGTGATGCTCATCTAGTCAAGAAGAGGTTCTACATAGTAGTCAGCTCTTGAAATAGATTCATCAAAGGAACTGAAGCAGGAACTAAACTGTGATGTTCAAAACGACTGGGCCAGAACATCTGCAAAACATCAGCGGACGTCTCTGCATGGAGGTGTAGAGGTTCCTAATGGTGTCCTGTGATGATCCATCTCATGCATCTTGAATGTTCTCAGTTCTGCACATGGTGTGGTAGAGGTGGAGTGTTGATGGAGCGTCCCGCACATTTCTTTGGTCGTCTCCACCAAGACCGAAGTGGGACTCATCACTGTAGGTGATCCCACGACAGCATTTTCACATGCATGCAGACCTGCTTTCTGGTCAACACAAGACCTCCATTCGGGTTCACCTTCACAAAATCAGACGAACTCATTTTACCCGTGTATTTATTTATTCAACCTTTTTTTAATTTTTTATTTTTTTTACACAATTTACATATAAATCAAGAAATCAATCAACAGTGGTACAGAATCTCAGGAACGGCCTCAAAACGAGCCTCCTGGCCTCAAATACTAAAATCCTCATTATCTTTTCACAGAGAAGAAGAGATCGAGTAAGTATTCACACAATGTACAACATTCAGTTGATATACAGGGAAAGCAGTTCAGCTCTTCATTCCACAGGTCTGATCTAATGTGAGGAGAAGATGAACAGAAAGCCATATTACCATTAACATGATTTACAGACACCGGATCTTCCCAAGGAATTCAACTTCATGGATATATGAAGGCAAAGATTTTCCAGAGCACACAGAGAGGCCGAGTGCTGTTAGTGTTCGGCCTGTGAGAGTTTAGGGTAAAGCTCGTAGGAAAAAAGGAAAATCCCAATTGAAGGAAAAAAAAAAGAGAAAAATAATCTTAATCTTAAAGTTAATCTGCGATAAATGTTCATCTGTACTGAAATATCATTTTCACACTTTGTGGGTTAAGGGAACTAAACAGGCTGAGCATCAAAGAGCCAGAGGTGGTTCCGAGAGCTTATCTGGATCGGATTTCACCTGCATATTAAAGGAACAGCCACGAGTTTTCAACCAGATCTCAATTTAACGCATCTCTAAAACAGTGTCAGTGACCGCAGACGACATCCTCAGAACACACAACAGAAAAGAACAGAAAACACAAACCTTCACTTTGTAGAATTACACCCGAAATTTACACCAAACAAGCTCCCTCGACAAAAAGCTGAGTATCTAGGCTCCTGCAAATGGTGCTGCATGAGAATGACCAGGCTTTAAATACCCGCAGGGTGTGCGGCCGGATTCATAGATTAAGGAGGAGTGGTCTAATGAGGTGACCGTCTCGGTGGATGTGTGGAAAATGGGTCACAAAGCAGATGTTATTGATTGGCTAAAAGGAGTGACAGCAGAAGGCTGCAGTGTGAAGCAGAGCGACATTTATACCGTACAGCGTGATCGTCCTTGTGCAGTGCCATCTGCAGGAGACTGACGTTACTACCGTCTTTGTTTGGTAGATCCCTTTCTTATTTCTACAAGGCATTTATAAACGAGCTCCAGAAACTACATTATTTTTATAAATAACAAATATCAATTTTTTTTATTAGCAAACAAAATCTAGATGAGAATTAGATTCCAATGGTAAGTAAATGTTTTCTGCTCTTTTCTCAGTAAAAGGCATCATAACGACCGTCCCCATCAGGACAATCACACAAACAACTCACAGAGAGATCAGGTTGAAGTAATCTGTGCTCCTTTGCTCCCAGATCAGCCTCAGAAACTGTCGGCGCTTTGGAACGCTACACCCGTTTAGTGCTCCTCAGCACCCCCCAGTGGTAAAGACTACCATCACCTCAAACAGGGCGAGAGGCATTAAAAGGAGCTATGCTCCAGAATATACAAAACATCAGCTTCAAAATAAAACCCCCTATAAAACTAGGGCGTTAGGAACACAGACAGCTGTCTCACTCACTCATACCTACAATAAATAGTGGGCCGGGGGTCTCGGGGTTGCTCTGAACGTGCTGGAGAAGGCAAACAGTCTGTGGTGGTGTTGTGTCAGTGTTGGCTATACAAATACGTAGAGAGCTGATCGTGAGATGACCCGCCTCTAAGGTTTACTGGTGGAAAGCTGCTTCAGCCTAAAGTTACACAAATAACTTGGGTCATAACTACATTTTTTACAATTAAAACTTCATCCGTGAAACGTGTAAGATCAAACCTATCGATTCGATGTGATCTAATGTTTTTAATTTTAATTTTTTATTCCACAAATAAACTGTAAAATCAGAATTTCAGTGCAGATATGTGGAATTGCAATTTCTACTGGTAAAAATAACAATCTGTAACTGGGTGTTTTACTAGTAAACATGTGATCAGACAGGCCTGTCAGGATAATCCTGTTATTGTCTTATCGTGGACATATCGTCCTCTTGGAGCTATAAGGTTCTGTCTGCACTCCAAGCAGTTCTGAGACATTTACAGGGACACTGACACATGGAGATAAACTTTCTGTTTTCTAGAGAGAGTTTAAAAAAAAAAACAAACACGAAATAATAAAACGTAAATCAATTTTAACTCCATAATCCCTGATTAAAATCCAGACGGAACCTTATAGTGGATGAAATATGGACCTCGATATCTCACCCATTAGGTGTTATTAATGTGAACGAGCTCATATTTTGACTTTCTTTAAAAACAGCAGTTTTATTTATTTAAACATTTTATATTGAAATATTCCTGAACATTTGAAGTTTACTGAACTTTATTGTAGTGTAATTATTGTAGTGTAATTATTGTAGTGTACAATAGTGTAATTGCATTATTACACTACTACCGTCCAAACAAAACCTGTTATTATGAGAGAAATCTGATGTATATCAAAGCTAACATCACTACTCAGATGTATATTAGGAGTAAGTTCTGACCAGTGATGAATTTATGGATCTGAAGATCAATGTTTCATGGCTGATATGTGAAATTCAAATTTCTATCACAGTAAAAAGTACAAGACGCTTGAGTCAAGTCTGGATGTATTTTGATTTGAAAGCATGGAGGAACCTCTTCAAAATGCTTGGAAGGACCCTTAATAAAAGCCGAAGGGTTCCTCGAAGGTTCCTTGGAGCACCTTAAGAGGTTCCTCCACAGTTTCACATTCAGGTATCTTGTCCTTTTTACAGTGGTCTATAAAAATACTTTACAGAGATCCTGAATTCGAGTTTTAAACAGTAAAAACTGAGTAAACACTTTTCGTGCTGGTGGCATTTTAGGTGAAATGGGCTTCCCGTATTTCCTGAAGACTCAGCTCTCCAGGAGCAGGTTCGGTGACTCCTGGATTAGACCATTTTACTGCAGAGTGCAGATTCAACCATAATCCACTCCACCCGATCCAACTAATTACTTCCGCCAGGCGTTTCTGACTGGCTGAATGAAGTGTGTAAGATTTGGGTTGAAGTTTAAACCTACAGGTCTTCATGAGCAGGGCTGGTGACCCCTGGTCTGATCTTATCTCCTGCATCTGTTGGTTAAAACTGATATTGCTTTAAAGGCCTTAAAGGACACTTTAAAACCAGAAATAAACAAAGAAAGGCCTGGTTTAACTGTGAGGTCATTTATGATACGAGTCCAAGCTGAAGAGTTAGGTTTCACAGGTGGAACAGTCTGGGATTAAGGCTGTTCTGTTCCAAACAGCTTCCATTTGCTACAATAACGAACACCCCGAGTTCCCGAGTGCACGTCTGTCTTCCTTTAGGCCACTAACCTGCCTTCACAGCAGGAGTTCTCAACCCCCAAACCCAACTCACAACACGCAGGGAGAGAGGACAGAACGAACACGCACCAGCTTGGGGTCAGTAAGAACCACTGCATTAAAACATTACTCATTCAGTAGACACTCATGCAGAGTTCAGCACTTGTGCAGTTACCAAACGGAGGATGATCTAGATCAGTGGTTTTAAACAGTAAGAAATAAAGAATTAAATTAAATAATAGAATTAAAATCCCGAACTGAAGGAAAACCTCAACTCTGAAAACAGCGATTTGATTCTACATGATTGAAATGGGCGCATGGTTTCCACGTGAATGGCAATATAACAATAACGCAACTACCATGGAAATGATGTTCACATTTCAATCAGGTTGTCAGTGGTTCCTCCTCTTCGTGTTACAGACTCTGAGCTTCGGGCAAAGATTTACACTGGACTACATTAAATACACAGCAGTGTCCAGAAGTTTTAGAGGGTGAACATCTCCTTATCCGGGCAAAAAACACTAATATTACAATAAACACTAATAACATTCCTACAGAAAGAGGTGAGTTTCCATCCAAACATCTCCAAAGTTCTCCTCATGAGAGTCTACAATATTACATATGGTTCTCATCAACACCTGCTTTGGTAAATCAGTGCTTAGTGAAGTGAAGGCAGGAGCGCTGTTGATCTGAACACTGACCGTCCAGGAGAAATCTGGAACCAAGCTTTGATCTTCAGACGATCTCACAAGACCTCAAAATGAGAAATTCTTCTTCTTCTTTACTGTATTTCTGTTTAGCTGCGTCCGTTATAACAGGGTCTGGAGTTTCTACAATAAACTCTCTTATTGATCAGAGAAACATCTTTAAAAATACTGCGACTGGGGGTCTAAAACTTCTGCACAGAGCTGTATGTTCTCAGAATAGTTTGGAGCTTAGTGCTGAAAGTGTGCAAAACATGAGGTGAGGAAATAAAACGGGTTAAATCACTGATCTAGAACGGTGCTCCAGGGTTCTGGATTTACCCAGTGCTTCTCTGCTCACCCGTGTGCCAGAATCCCAAGGCATGGGGGAACCTGGCACACACACACACACACACACACACACACACACACACACACACACACACACACACACACACACACACACACACACACACACACACACACACACACACACACACACACACACACACCATGGCATTGTATCCAGTGTATGTGTAACATAAAATCTCCCATAAGGCGTTTCGTCCTGCCTGTCCATCCCATGCTCTGGGGGTCAGTAGGTCACTCCTGGCCAAAGCCCTCCGTCTCCTCGATGGCAAACAGCAGCTTCTCCTTCAGCTGCTCATAGCTTTTATAGGGCGGCAGGTCGAGCCGGTTAAAACTGCAGTGAGGAGAAAGGAGAGCAGGGACGTGAGACACATGTCTAAGAGCGTGTGTTTTATAGTCCTCAAAACAATACAAACTATTTTTGCATATTTGATGACATTAAAACATCAAAGCCAAAATGTCTGTATGAACTGGACACTAATGAACCCAAATACTCAACTTTTCTCTCTTTTATTAAGATGTAATTTGAACAGCTGTGTGATTTTATAAGGTCATTTCGCTTTATCCTTTCAACAGGCCGTTACTGACGCTGTGCTTTTAAGACCGATGTAAAAGTATCGGCACCCCTGGACAAACTGCGTGATTTAGTGTAAATAAGACACATCATCTACAGAGACTTTTCTGCACATTCTGAAACAAAATTATTGGTTATATCAAAACTGGTTAATATCACTGTCCAATCAATCAGTCAGTTGTGCAAAAGTAAAAAAAAACAAAAGAAAATATTTTATAAAGTGTAATTTGATGCGGGACTCCCAAACAGACTGTCCGGCATAAATATTATCCCATTCCTACTGGATTAAGGTCAGTAATTATACTGGACCATTAAAACATTATCTTTCGATTTGTCTTTTAAGGCTCGTTGTCCTGCTGCGTGACCCACATTCTCTTGAGATTCAGCTCATGGACAGATGTCCTGACATTTCCTTTAGAAATTGCTGGTGTAATTCAGAGTCCGTTGTTCCATCAGTAATGAAACCAAACCATGAAATTTCCATCACTGGACAACAATGGTCTTGAATTTCCTTCATTTGTACACAATCTGTCTGACTGTGGATCGGTGGAGTCCAAACTCTTTAGAAATGGTTTTGTAACGTTTTCCAGACTCATGAGCATCATCTCCTCTTCTGAGCTCCTCAGAAATCTCCTTTGTTCATGCCATGATGCACTTCCACAAATGTGTTCTGAAGATCCGACTTTGACGCCTGTTCTTTAAATAGCCTTCTGGGTCGAATGGCTCTGCATTAGTGGATTAGATTATAGGGACGTGAATGGAGCTGTAGAACGGACTGAATGCACTCACCAGGTGTGGCTCCTGGGCAGCCAGTTCTCCTTTCCAGTTTTCTCAATGCAGAACTTCTGTGGACCATTGCTCCCTATAAAGACACACACAGCTGTAGCTCATCTGAGATATATTTCACACACTGACCTTCACAGAGTGGATCGTTCAAGGACATTCTGCTCATTTCAGCGTCAAAACATTCATAACAACAAAACATAAAGACAGAAGAAGGTTGTAGAACCATAACAAATCTGTGTTCATAACAATATTTATTGATCATCCTGGAGAAAGACGACACGTTTGCTCTGATAGAATATAAGTAACAATGACTGTTAGGGTGAAGCGTCGTACCCATGAGGTCAGCGAAGCCCCCCAGAGGCAGACGGCACGTCCCGGTGACGAACTGCAGCAGACGCATGCGCTTCTCGTTATCCATCTCCTTCACCAACTACAGCACATGAAGACACACAGTTAGAGAAGCTGCTCACATTCACATTTATTTATTAATGTCTTGTGGTCAATAATTGATATTATTGAGTATAATTTATATATTACAGGTCATACTTTTGCCTATTTAATCAACTGTTCTCTTGAAGTAATAGTTCTATTGTTTGGATAATAATTAAAACACTTATAAAATTCCTAACATATTGGTTGCTGACAGAGAGGAACTGAATGTTAGCATTTCTCGTGGACATCATCTATGATTATAAATACTTTAATAATAATAATAATAATATAGAACTAATCAAGACAGCAAATACACTCACTGACAAAATAACGCCTCACTAAATGTTATGAATTATGACCTAAACGGGTACAGGTGTTGTGCAATTAGTCTTAGAAGACGTGCCAAACGGAGCTCATCTCGTACAGCCTCCTTTCAGCTGAATACTGTGGTCACTAACACCAATTACGTTCTCAATTACGTGTTTTTGTGGTCACTGAGTGTGTGTGTGTATACTGGCATCAGGAGAAATGCAGGCTGTGAGGTGAGAAATGCTTACATGAGAACATTATATCTGGATTAAGTTGATATTTAATGCTGTAATTCTGCAGCTGCTATTCGACTGTAAAGTTCTGATTACCGTCCAGACTGACTGACGCTTTTGCACGATTTTTATGGCAAATCAAAGCAGCGCAGCGTTGGCTTTAGTAGTGAGAGAGAGTACAGGCACAGTACCTGCCAGAACCAGGCAATCTGCTTGCTGCCCCGAGCGTAGTGTCTGTAGATCGTGTTTCTCTGCCAGTCGGTCAGATCGATCTCCTGCATTCCACACAGCAACACCTACAGTCCAATAATACGGATAACCCCGATCACATGACAAGAAGCTGGAAGTGTGTGTGAATGTGTGCGTTACTCATACTGCCGTTTAACCACCATTTAATGCCGCACAATGCAGATCCTTTCTGAAAGGATCCGCGGTCATTAATCATCACACCTAACGCTACCTCCTACGCCATCTTAGTACCTCAAGCTCTTTGGCATCAAAATACTGCAGGTACTGCTGAGGTAGGACCTCGTTGAAGCCCTCAAAAAAGGCCTGCGTCTGCTCCTCCACCCCGCGGGACAGCCTCCACTCAGCCACTAGCCTGCAGAAGAAAAAAGAACTGAAATTCTGTAGCCTCTACATGCATGGAGACACTCAGGGATAGACACGTCTCATCTCCATGTTCTTGTAGATGTGTGTACAGGTTTATCTACCTGATATACTCCTCCTTGTTCGCCTCCGTGACCTGAATGTCTCCTCCGCCTGGTTTCAGCTCGTGAGTGCTGATCTCCCCCAGGATCTCCTTGTCGACAGAGAAGAACATCTCCAGACCACACTCCTCTATGTTATTCTCCCTGTATGAGCACGAGCGCGCACACGCACACACACACACACACACACACACACACACACACACACACACACACACACACACACACACAGGAAATAAGCATGTTTATAGTGTTATAGAGCACCTGTGGGTGTGGGACCCTTTAAGCTGAAGCAGGACAACTCACTTGATCCATATGAGGGAGTTGTAGAACTCGGGGTCGATGGACTCTAGGTCTTTAAGTGCGAGGGGTTTGTTGAGGATGCGTTTATAGAAAGGCAGTGAGAAGCCAGTGTCAATGAACTTCCCATGGAACAAGGCCTGAGGGAACATAGGAGAAACACGAGAAATGATTAAACAGTATTTGCTGGCAGATTCGTAATAAACTTTATTCCTATTTTGACGCTTCAAGCCATCCATAGTTTTTCAGAGCAGTTATGGCAGATCTGTCCGGCAGAGTTACCATTGCAATGAAGCGTCCAATGAATCTGAAGTATTTGAGATGGTCAGGGTTGATGTACGAAGCCGGATTGATCTGCAGGCAGTAGTTGTCCTTTCCTGCGTACTCAAACAGGCAGTACATGGGGTTCAGCACCTCATGGGACAGCAGGAAGAACCACTCCCTAATGGAAACAGATCGGGTCACTTCAGTATATCAGAGTTTACACACGAAAAGATCCCAGATGTAAAAAACGGTGTAGTGGGATGAACCTGGCTTCTGGAAAAGCAGTAAAGCGTGCCAGTCATACGGCCCACTTCCCTTTACTGTGTACATCCGTCACATTTGTGTTTCCCGTGTTTCTATTCTTTTTAATAGATTTGCGACACCACTGGAGGCCCTTATACATTCTTAATGGTACTTCTGAATGTGTGATCTGCCTGTCTGATGCCCTTTCTAATGGCGGTCTTACCTTGCTACACCACCATAGTCGAGTCCCTCCTCCCCAGGGAAGATTATCCACAGTCTTCGGCGAAGATCTTGGGCACTGAAGCTCATTATCTGTTGGAACAAAGCATGAACTATTAGTGCGGACTGTGTGGGTGTGGTCATATTGATGTACTGATCTAACACAGTTACTAAATACAGCATAGATGTGTTTATTATACTTTTTAAAATGCACAGAAGGTCACATATCATGACTGTATCCCTGATGTTTGAGCTCACCTGCTGGAAGGAGTCCTCGAACAGCGTTTTACGCGACACGTTGATCTTGATGTGCTGCGGTAAAGCTAATTGCTATATGAGGGAAAAAGAAAAAAAATGTATGTGATACATTTGTATGTACGATTTTTTTATTCTTAAATGGCTAAAAGAATACAAGGGAAGAAACGACTTCACGGCAGCTCGTATTCTTCACAGAAAGGACGGGAGAGAAGGGGTCACACACCTGACACCAGAATCTGAAGTACTGCACTTTGGCTTTGAAGTCTCTCACGTAGGTGATCTGAGGGCCATTTTCACTGAGCAGAAAAAGGGCAGAAAAAGATGTTATTAAACCCACATATCAATCTCCGTGCTTCCCTTCAATCCCTCCAACTCCTATCAGAGGTTTTCGCAGATGTATCAAAGCTGAGAAGGTAGGCAGACGTTCACGGAGACGTTCACTTAGGGAGCCTAAACAGCCGTGAGAGGCTTGAAATCTCAAAGCGACGTTGTGTTTCTTGTTTTCTTGAAACTGCAGCGTGAGATCTAAAGGGATCTGAATCCATCAGTGCACTTCAAGTGCCAACAAACATAAAAAACAAACAATCAATCCAGTGACGGATGCATTTTTTTGTGTTGAGTCACGAAGAGACGAAGGCAAACATCTCGACTCCTCTGAAACCCCCACAAACCGGTTCATCTTGTTATGTGAGCGATGATACGAGAGAAGCAGTATCTGTTTGATGGAACTGCTTTCACTGTACACATAACCTGCGTCAATGGAAAGCCGCGAGTGTGTGTGTGTGTGTGTGTGTGTGCGTGCGTGCGTGCATGTCCTGGTATCCAATGCATTCCAGGATAAACATAAGAATGAATCAGAGTCATGGTCTGGTGTCTGGTGTGAGAGCTAAGCTGGTCACTGATGCAACTGTGATGCTATAAATTTATATATTCATAATTTGTACATATATATTTGTTTATACATTTGTTTTCTACATAAATTTGATCTAAAGCAGATTCACAGATATGTAATACTGTAACACGTTTGCCTCGTTGGTTTGGTTCTTCTTACCCATTTCTATGCAGAAACGTTCAAGCACCAAATACTGAGGTATCATGTTGTGTTAAACCCGACCTCATACTGAGAGACACTACTTCTGTACGTGTAGCTCCATAAATATTGCTCATATCAGGCAAAATATTTAGTCATTTATTGTTTCTAGCATCTTCCTTCCCAAAAAAACTGCAATCCAATAGCAGGGCAACTATTGCTTCGATGATGAGTGCATGAACACAAAAGGGGGTATGCCGTGTAAATACACCCGGGACAGTAAAATGCAAGACGTAAGTGTGTGTAAATGCTTTGTTGAGACTCACAGTGATGATTGTCCCGTCCGCGGGTCGATATAGGTGGTAGTTCTCATGTTGTGATCCACAAAGTACGGGTTCCCTTCCACAGTGAACCTCATCTCCCAGCCCTCTGGTAACGGCTTTTCATTCAGCAGCCTGCAGGGCGGCAACAGAGAGCTAGCTTTTTATTCTGGACAGATTCTTTAGTGCTGGGCGATACGACCTCAAATTAAGATCATGCAACGTGGGAACATTTCTGACATGGACAAGATTATCTCAGTTCATTTTCGATTAATGGCCCATAGACAGTGTAACATATATTAATTATAATATTATAATTATATTGAGTGAATCTGAAAGGTTAACAAAACAAGAACACAAAAATGAATGTCTGACCCTTGAGTGCGAGGATCTTCCCACTGTGTGGAGCGAGTAGGGTGGTGCACGAAATAGACTCTGCCGTTGGCGTCTGTTCTCTTCTCTGGGAAATTGAGCAACAACGTAAAAGGGAGAAAGAAGAAGGAATAAACGGATAGAAGATAAAGCTCCATTACTCACTGCCTATCTTACGCTACGGCTAGATTAATGTTTCAGGATTTTAGGATTTATTTATTTGTACCCCATCCATGCGGCAGTGGGCCCAGCGGGTCAAACTCCTTATTCTGCGCAGGGGCAGCTTGTTGCTCCTGTTGTTTCAAAATAAACAAACAAAATTAGCAACAAAATAATCACAAGAGATTTTCTAATGTTCTCTGTTTTGTGACGTGGAGTAAAATCAGTGTGAGAGACAGTGTGTTTACCACCAACTCACCTTCAATGCTCAGGACCCCACAGGACCACCACAGAGCAGCTAATGTGTGGTTGGTGGGTCATTCTCAGCACTGCAGTCACACTGACATGGTGGTGGTGTGTTAGTGTGTGTTGCGCTGGTACGAGTGGATCAGACGCAGCAGTGCTGCTGGAGTGATTAAACACCGTGTCCACTCACTGTCCACTCTATCAGACACTCCTACCGAGTGTCTCCACCTTGTAGATGTAAAGTCAGAGACAGAAGCTCATCTGTTTCTGCACAGTTTGTGTTGGTGGTCCTCTAGTCCTTCATCAGTGCTCACGCTGTCGGCTGGTCATTTCTGGGTGGTGGACTGTTCTCGGTCCAGCAGTGACACTGAAGGGTTTAAACACTCCAGCAGCACATACCATACCAGCACAACACACACTTGCAATGCTTATTGTGTGAAATCCTCACCCCAACAATGAAGCGGCGATTGAACTGGTGCATGGCCCCCTCCAGCTGACTGCGTTGGTGCTGCCACTGCTCGTAGTTTCGCACAGTCTCCACGGTGGGCCGCTGCCACGTGGTGGTTCTAGTTGTGTGATCCACAAAGTAAACTCTGCCCATTGGGTCCACTCTTCGCTCCCACCTGGTAATGTTAGACGTTTTCAATGAAATGGTCATTTTCCTTTATTTTCAAATTGTAAAAAAAACTACAACTAAAAGCAATCGTAATAAAAACCACGATAATAAACAGGAAAACAGTAGATGTGTCAGTTGAAGTGTGTGCAGATTTACCCCACAGGCAGAGGCTCTGGTCTTTCCCAGGTTGTCCTCTTCTCCACATGATCTACAAAATATAATCTGCCATTTTGGTCCACTCGCTGCTCCCACCTGTACACACACACACACACACACACACACACACACACACACACACACACACACACACACACACACACACACACACACACACACACAGTTATTACATCAGCATGATCCCCTTAACTACAGGCAGTCATCAACAACCATTCGTCAACACTGTCTGGACGTCTGGGACCTGTATTCATGAAGCATCGCAGGAGAGCTAATTTAGGATCAGAGGATCTATTATTAATGTTGACCTAACTGACAGTAACAGACCATAGATCAGCACTTGCTATGCACACAGCCGTGGTCAACCCTGAGTGTAGAACCTTCTCTGCTCCAACATATTCACAGGACAAATAAACCAAAATAACTGGGCTTGGTTCACTGCACTTCAGCCTTCAAATTCTTAACTAATTTATTGATGGGATACTCAAATTGTGTGTGTGTGTGTGTGTGCGTGCATGCAAGTTACCCTGGGGGCAGTGGGCCCGAGGCCATGGGCAACCTGTTGGGTGCAGGGGCTGGCCGAGGGGGCAGTTCGAGGCTGACCGTTGAGGCGGAGTCAGGAGCTGCTGTTGCTGCTTTAGCGTTAGGGTTCCGCTCGGGTGTCTCCGCAAGAGTCGCCTCACTGCTGTCAGGCACCGACCCATTTGAGGAACACGCTGGTTTCATCAAAGAGATCAATCAAAATTATAACTGAACAATGAAATAACAGCCTAAAGGTTAATCAACCTGCAACTTGGGTGGAAATGAAGTGTGAAGTGGGGGCGAGTCAAACGTTTCATAAGCCAGACGGATTTTATCCAGATCACCACTGACAGAATCAAATTTCAATTATTATTATATATATATATAAAAAAAAAAGAAATATCAGTCAGGATCATGATCAGAGACAGACCTGGGGAAGAGACGGGTCTGTGTGGGGTAGGTGGTGGGGGTCTGGAGGGTCTGGGGGGCCTCAGTGATCGAGAACCCCTCACTGTCACAGAGGGAGACCCTGTCCCATTCACAGCTCGCCCATTAGGGGCAGAGAGCCGCTCTTGAGAGTCAGTAACTGTAGGAGATCCCTCTCTGCTCCTCCTAAGAAACACACACACACACACACACACACACGAGTGCACTTAGACCACTTGAGCCGAGCGTCACAATATTTTACGATGTTGCATCACAACCACAGCTCCACCCACCTGATACTGACGTCCTCATTATGCGGCGACTCTCCATTGGACATATCTAAACCGTGAAGAACACAAGGACATTTTTAGGAACCATTAATTACTCACAATGTGTCCATAACCAGTATGAAATTCCGAAGGTAAAAAGCAAATGTAACCAGTATGCATTGGACGAGTGCATTTGTTGGACTAGTTGAATAAGTGAAAGCAGGCCCGTTACGATTATTACGTTATCAACTTATCGTGCAATAAATGGACATTGCCTTGATAATTTTGCTGACATTAATATTAACCTTAAGCTTATCTGTGCGTTTGAGCAAGTCTCGCTGTTCTGTCCTCGTCTGCTCTGTCAAGAGTCTGTGAGCAGACAGCGACATCCATCACGTAGGAAACGAGTGCAGTGCGTGAAAACTAAAATCGCTTTTGTCTTGGAACATGTTACACTGCGTCCATTCTTCTTTCAAAGCCACATTCCAGCTCTGGCGTGAGAACATTTGTAAGCCCATTTGTTCACTGTAATGTTTGAATATTCTTAATTAACAAAAGTTCACTGCTTTATTATTAATAATAATAATAATAATAATAATAATAATTATTATTATTATTATTATTATTATTGTTATTAATAAAAGATTATCAAAATAATTTCAAGGACTATATATTGCCAATAAAATGAAAGCCTATTTTCAGCAAACACACCGAGGCTGCCATATAATTCCATTCTCCAAAGACACAACGGACAGAGCTACACTGTCTTAAGAGTTGTTCTAAAGCAATTTTAAACAATGACGCTATAAAGCAGCAGTGTGTGAGACAGAGTGTGGGACGTGTGCGTGGGTAAGAAGACATCTGGGGGATAAGACTCACTCTGTTTATTGGCTTCGGCAGAGGCAAATATGTCCGGGTCGACCTGCATGCCGTCCAGACACACACACAGGTCCCCCACAACGTCCGTCTGGTCTCTGTCTGCACACAGCGGGAGCGTCTGCACCACCTCAGAGACTGCGGAGGACAGAAACACAGTTGTAGGACATTAACAATAACAACAATGTACCATAACTATGTCTTCAGGGCTATGGATTAATCATAATCATTGTGAAAGACCAAGTGATTCAAACTCCTCAAATGATGTCCCAACAGTCAGCAGCTATGGGTCCCTCTAAGCAGCTGCCAAACACTCTGATCATTACGATACCTGATGCCCACAATAGAGGAGAAGGCAACAGGAAGCACCGCGATTTCACAAAACTGTTTCCTCACAAAGTAATTTGATTTTTTATATCATTGAATGTCATAAATTGGCATTTATGAAATATTGTCGTATCCAGAAATATCGGGATACGACTTTTTGCCGATATCGTCCAGTCAGAGTATCAGCAAGATTTATGCCGGTTAGATCAATACAAAAAGACCTGTTTGGGATGAGTTCAAACAGCTAATCACTCTCCCAACCAGGACGATCGCGGAAATGAGGTAAAACAGGTAACTCCAGCTGACAGAAACGAGACGAAAGCACTGTGTGAAGCACACCCGCAGAACACATGGAAACTATTTTGTTCACAGCTGGTTGACACACCTTATTGCATAACACAATCACCACCTCTGAGCAGCACACACACACACACACACACACACACACACACACACACACACACACACACACACACACAGGAATGTGTATTCCAGTCAGGATCAGATCCTACAGGATATGAATGTGGGTAGTGTTGCATTTAGGGCAGCAGGACCACATATTTCAAATATGGGAGAAAAGACGGTGAAAGAGGCCATTCATGTCCCGATAAGTGTGACCTTGTGGTGAGCTGGTTCTAGACAAAGCATTTCAACTCACACACAAACACACAGGAGAGCAGAGTCCTGGAGTTAGAATGGAAAACAAGGGGATGTGACAAAGCTGCAGAGATGGATACCTGAGCTAGGAAGCCTGGCCGTGCGAGAGAGAAACTGTAGAATCAAGCAGGCAGGTCGGTTTCTTGGAGAATACATGCATTGCAGTGCAACATAAAATATATCGAAGTAGGCCACGTCACTAAAGCAATCGCCCCTTGTAGCTTATATCAGCATAAATACAAGGTGCTATGGACACTCTATATCACAGAGGATGCTCTCAGGAGGATGAAGAGAAGCATACGCCTCCTCTGAGGCCTCCAACACTACGAACTGGAGAAACATCTACCCACCCAGAGAGAGCATGGCCGATTCTGCTCGCTCAGGCTCCAGCTGCTGATGGCAGGCAGGGACCTGAACCTGTGATCCGTGGATCAGAGTGCTATTACATTAGACAGCTGAGCCAGTTCTGTGAGGATCTCATTACATTCAGTGACAAGAAAGTTGGGGAGGCTAATTACAGTACCAACTTAGTCACTAGTCACGTGACTACGTTACACAAGAGTATGTTTTTAAGGGGACAGTACATGAACGTGAACAGTGGAGGAAATTGTGTGTAAATACAAAAGTAAATACCACAGTTGGTTTCGGTTAATTGTCCAGCCCTACTGGATGTTTTATCGTTTAGTTATTAGTCCTAATGCAGAAAGATGTCCTGAGTTATTTGGCATCTGTTTTATCTGTGGAGTCCCACACGGTTCTGTTGCAGGGTTTGTGAAACTTTACCTGTGGTAGCGATGCAGCTCGGAGAGTGAAGAACCGAAGTGCATCACAGGTTTGAAGCGACTTAAACAAGTTCAACAGTAGCAGAAATCAACTGGTTGGCTCATGATGGTTCCCAGGTCCAACCATTCACAGACAAAGGAGACGTCAGGAAAGTCAGGATACCTGAATGAAGCTCTGGCGCAGACAGTGTAGTCGTCCAAATCCAGGCGTTTAGGTGGATCTACTGGTAACGTTATCTAGCAAATCTCCCCATAGAAACAGCCCAGCAGCAACAACTAGTAACATGCCAGAGGGGTCTCACAGTCCCTCTTAAAATAGTTTTGGATCAACTGCGTACAATTCAAACACACAAGCTGACTAAGCACACTTGGAAACCAGCGAGAGGACGCACCGACAGCAACAAACAAACAAAAACACTCTCGGGATGTGGAAAACAAACACTTCCACAAACAAAGAGCCATTCAGTAGCTAAAACAGCCGCGCTCTTATGAACACTAACACACACACACACACACACACACACACACACACACACACACACACACACACACACACACACACGTCACATGGTTTCAGAATTTAAAGAAGGAGCTGTGAAACCAAACAATAACATACAAATAAATATGTGGCAACGGAAGTGCAAGGTCATATTTCTTCACCGTTATCTAACTACACTTGTGATGTGCATAATGATCATCCCGGCTCTCAGAACAGGCCTGCTGTCCCTCAGAAAATACTGATTTTGTTCTCCAACATTACTTCAAACGTATTGTTATGGTATGTTCTGACATCTTTCGCTGACTAAAGATCAGGCCACTCCCCTAAACCAACAGTTTTCAGAGGCGGTATGTTTGATTGACCTGCTCCCTGATCACTGTTCAGGTGCCTGAGCCGGGCAGGTTACTCACGCTTCATGTCGTTGTTCTTGAGCATCTCGCTGATGTCGAGAGTGGCCGCCCCCAGCAGCAGGTCAGACTTCAGCGTCTGGTGGCTCCATACGCGGAAGATCAGCTTACTGAAAGGAGTGACAATCCTGCGAAGGAAACAAAGTGACAAACCGTATTGTCAAGCACAATCAATTACATCGTATTCACCGCGCTGCCGTGCTGAGCTGCCCAGCTGGTGTGGGAGGACGGTCGAGACGACAGAAGACAACAGCCATAAATAAAGTAAATCATCCACACGTTGGGCTGTGACTCTACTGGAACTTCTAAAGGCCGAGAGAAGATAAAAGGCTTTGGGTGTAAGAGCATGTGTGGAAGAGCCGAGTGCGTGTGTGTGTGTGTGTGTGTGTGTTTTCTTACACAACAGGTTTTATAATGGCAAGCCAAGAAGAACGGCTGACATTGCATTTTTTATTTTTGGCTACTGAAGTTAACAGGGTCAGAAAATGACTAACATTTTCATATGTAATAACTATCAGATCATTTGCATACAGCCACCTACTTACAGCTTAGCCACGCCCACTCTCGCTGACCTGTTTCAGCAAGGTCGCAAAATTATTCTGCAACAATTAAAATACACCGGGATAGAAAAACAGGCTTTTTAGAACCAACTTCACAAGGAGTCTAATTTACGGCGACTTACAGCATTACTCATATTACAGAGGTGGTGTGAAGTGGACACTATTAAAGAGTGATTGTCCCCAAAGGAGGACGTGGTGACCTGATATTCAACTGTTTGAATGAAGAAATGTCAATTTAGTTTACGTGATCTTGAGTTTAATCTTCACTGAACTGAACACTTACACAGTGAGGGGCTGCTTCCACTTGGGGCTGTGAGTGTTACTGCATTTCTCCGTCTTCTTGGTTTGGCCGTCCACAGCCACCTCCACGTAAGGACTGGGGCCAAACCAGTTTTTTTTGCTGTCCTTAAGCTTGGCTGAGATCACTGCATAAGAGAGCATAAGATTATTAGAAGTGGAACACATCCATAGATCATGTCCATCCACAGAGTAATTGACTTTTTAACACCCAGGTGTCTTTAGTGCTGCTGGAAGGTTCCTGAACCCTTTAATGTTTCTGTATAAATCTGACCCAAAAACTAGATCCAGAGAACCAGATAATAAAACAAAACCCCACCACAACACAATCTCACACTTGCTCATTTATTAACTGAGGAAAATCCAAGATCTGAGAGGGATCTAACAAAATCTGATCTTCACAACATATGAATTGAAGTGCATCACGGCATGAACAAAAGACTTCTGAGGAGCTCAGAAGAAGAAGTGTTGAATTCAACTTATTATTAACGTTTAAGAAACTACAACGTTTTACTTACTAAAACCCGATTTACTTTATCAGTCATAACAGACACAGCTGCACAAAGTGGAGAATGAAAAGTGGGCATAAATACACAAACAGGACCAACATACCGATGATCTGCAGCTGTGCCTTCATGGGGAAGCCATTGCCAGGGCCTGGCACGGGAATGCTGCAGGCCATGGCAGAGCGGCCTGAAACCTGGGCACAAACACATGCACAACCAGCAATTAATGGACTAATCTTGTACGGTTGTTAATTTGCTTGAACAAACATATTTTTTTATTATGACCGAATGAATGTAGTCCTTCTGTTTCTCCTCATACTTAGACAGCGTCCTGTGGGCAGCGTCCTGTGAGCACTGATGAAGGACTAGAGGATGACCAACACAAACTGCAGAAACAGATGAACTTCTGTCTCTGACTTTACATCTACAAGGTGGAGACACTCAGTAGGAGTGTCTGATAGAGTGGACAGTGAGTGGACACAGGGTTTAAACACTCCAGAAGCTCTGCTGTGTCTGATCCACTGGTACCAGCACTACACACACTAACACACCACCACCATGTCAGTGTGACTGTAGTGCTGAGAATGACCCACCACCCACATCATAGCTGCTCTGTCCTGTGGGGTCTATTATTTATTTTAGAGACAGAAGTATATAAACAGTATAAATATAAAGAAAATTTAAGTGTTTTATTACAAAAGTCTTTACTATTTTTATAAGATTTTCCTGTTTTTTTTTCAGTCTTTTATTCGGAATTTAATCATCTTATCAAATCTTTTATTTTCAGTCAATTTTATAATAATTTAACTATTAAAATGGATTCTTTTGACAGTTTTTATGACATAATTGAAACAAGACTCTACTCTGTTGTCTCTTCTCAAACCAAACCATTTCTACACAAAGACCAACTCTGCCTGTTTTTAAAATTAAATCGTACCCTGATCATAACCTGTGGAACTGATGCAATATTATATGGACATTTTTATATATTATACAAAATATATCTCAAATTCCACACGTACAAACTATTGCCCAGTACTAGTGCGAGTGTATAAATCACGTTGTCCGTACACAACTAACGACTCAAACACACAGTTACCATCAAAGATTACCAGCAAGATTCCCAAAATCGCACATCGAACGTCTGGATTTTAGTTCCAGTCCTTAGACGTATGAGAACAAGAAGCTACAAAGAAAACAACGAAAACGACTGTATCACCATTATCAGTTTGTTCAGCATAACTCCACACAAATCAGCCACAGTTCAGCCCCTGGAGGCTCGAGCTTTCTCTACTTGTGTTGTGCATAATTAATGCCGTCTGCCAGTGTCTCACACATGTGCACAGGACGTGTATAAACTTTCACTAACGGGACGCTCGGGTTAATAATTCATGGCTGCTCATGTGGTTCGGCTGAAAATACAACCGGTATTACCCAAGCTGCTTCCAACCTTATCAAAGGTGATGGGGAAAGTTACACAGTGAGACAGAACCACAGAATAAAGCAAAAGGTCACGCAAGGATGCGCATTAACGGTGTCGCCATTCCTTCTTCAGTTAAGAAACTTCTACAACTGATAACGTTTCACGCGCCTCATTTCTACGATACATTACTGTTTGTTTCTATAATACTTCTTACTTTGAACCCAAACCGATCCTTTGAGTTGTACTTATATTCATGTAGACTTCATTTAAGGTGTCATTATCCACTATGGACTACTGTCTACCCCTGAGAATGGGACCACCGATAGTCACTGGCCCACAGGTTGAGAAACCCTTTTCTAGAAGACTGGATCGGAACATGGGGGATATTCTCGGTATGCAGAGGTCAAGGGGTCCAAATGATGCTCATGGAGTCCCCACCTCACAACTTACAGGACCTAATGGATCTGCTGTAACGTCCAGGTGCCAGATACCACAGAGTGGAGTCAGAGCTGTTCTGGCAACAAGAGTGGGACCTAAATAACATGGCTGATTGGTGTAACTTAGAATGTGTCTAAAGACAAATCAGCAGTGTGTGTAAACTCTGGACTAGTCTGAACAAGTTTGAGTATTTTCACTTATAAAACATCTAAACTGAGAAAAAGGACACCACTGTCTGGCACTTCGCAGACAGTTACATGCTCAGAATCAGAATAACCTACAGAGATGAGACACAGATCATAACTAACTACAAAACCCCTATCTCACCACGGTGTCACGAAAAGCAGCTAAAATTCACTCGTTTACAACTGAATTAAATCCCAGTTTAAATTCCAAAGGAGCTTCCAGTGCATATTTACTGCTCTGTCCACATGTACATGATCAACCTGCATACAGACTCTGACTGATCAGAGAGAGGGGGCGGGGCTAATGACATCACTGATCCAAATACTGGGTTATAGAGGAAAACAAGAAGGAAGGGGTTGTTTGCTCTCTTTCTTCACTCACACAGTATTAAAATTTTTAGAATAAAAGTCCCGAGATGGACATTAAGAATGCTTTATTATTTGTATCACTGTCAAGTATTTTGAATACCTTACTTATATAAATGTCCTTTAAAAAAATCAAAAAAGGAACAAATAAACACATTAAAATTCATACAAACACCTAAACTCTTCATATTTACATGTCAAATGAAGACCAAAAACAAGTCCCTAGGTCTTTGGTCTTTAGTTGCCTGAGCTCGGGGCTGATTTTAAAGACTAAAAGGAACTCAGAGGCTGATTTTAGAGACTAAAAGGAGCTCAGAGGCCGGTTTTAGAAACTAGTAGGAGCCCGGGAGCTGATTTTAGAGACTAAAAGGAGCCCAGAGGCTGATTTTAAGACTAAACGGATCAGGAAGGCTGATTTTAGAGACTAAAACGAGCACAGAGGCTGATTTTAAGACTAAACGGATCCGGGAGGCTTATTTTAGAGACTAAAAAGAGCTCGGAGGCCGATTTTCGGAGTAAAACCGGTTGTTTAGGAGGAAAGTTGGTTAAAACTCGGGACGCTAAACGGGTCGCCGTGTCCCCGTAGTGTGTGTCCACAAACCGGGCTGTTTTGGTCCGTGTCCAGTGGGGACACACGGTGTGGGCGTTTGAAGCGGGCCGTTAGGACGGTTTATTCCGGTCGGAGTTCGTTAGCGTCGTTAGCTCGAAGGCTACACCCACCGGCGGCGGCTGGTCTCTGGCCTCGCAGCGGCACTCGGGCCGCGGATCAGCAGGTTGCGGGTCACCAAGCTCCGGGGCTCCACGGGCCGGACTCTCGCCGTCTCCCTGCGCTTCAGTCCGGTAGACAAACTTCCACCTCCAGACCGTCAGTCCGTCAAACTGCGGCCAGCCGCCGAGCCGCCGAGCCCGGGTTGCCAGGTGCAGCCAAACCAATCCCCCCAAACTCTGTCTAAACTCCTGCCACCTTAAATCTTAATCATTGTGTTTACAGTGTTATTCTTCTTCTTAACTCTTTATTATTATAATCTAATTATCGTTTACAGTCGTTTCAAATCCCAAAATCATTTGATAGAAAGTTTAAACGAAAAACTGAATATACTTCTTTCCTCCAAATCTCTTTGCTCATTAACATTTTTTCTTTCCATTCCTGAGTTCCCGATCAATCCTGAATTTCTGGTCATTCTTGGTCATTCCTGGTCATTCGAAGCCCAGTTTGAAGGGAAAACCTTGAACCTGGCAACCCAGCAGAGAGCGCAGCGGCGGAGAGACGCGCCCTCTAGCGGATCAGATCATTAAAGACGCAAATGCGTGCTCTGTGCGCTAGATGTCGCTGCTGTAAACAAAATCTGTCAGCTAATCCAACACCATTGACCAAACTGAACCTGCAGTTAGGGTTTACATTTCAGTGTAAAATTGGAATTATATGAAAAAGTGAGTTTTTATACATAATTTAACTGTCATATTTTCTATTACATTTTATATAAAATATTGACACTGGTTAGTTATTTATTCAAACTCGAAATAATCATTCTTGTATATTCTAATAATTATTAATATTCTAAGAATTTGGGGAACTGGATTTGTTTATGTGTAATTAATATAAAACATGACAGTTCACCTCTTTGAATTAAATTTGTGGTGCTGCAGGTCGTGCGGGTGTCACACAGCTCCTGGGGTTGTGGGTTCAATTCCGTGTCACTGTCTGTGAGGAGTTTCTTCCAGGTACATAGTAGGTGAATTGGCCAAGCTAAATTGTCCCCTAGGTGTGTGTGTGTGTGTGTGTGTGTGTGTGTGTGTGTGTGTGCTCCCTGTGATGGACTGGTGCCCTGTGCAGGGCGCATTCCAGCCTTGACCCTATTAATGACTGACTGTTTCTATCAAATGAATAAAGATTTGAGAACTTTTCGAATCATTCCTCACTGTTTGTTTAAAACAGATGTTACCACTGTCTTCTCTCATGGTGTCAGCTCTGAATCTTGGGTACTTCCGTTTGTTCTTGCTGGCAAGTCACCAATCAATGCATCCTCAGTTTTGGGGGTGTGACATGAAAACATCTGGGAAATTCTAATGTGTTTGTAGCTTCAGAAATGAAGATGAAGACAACAGGACACACAAGAAGGTATATTGAGTAGCAGCCCTGGAGTTCCAGTGTGTGAATGTGTGAGTCCAGGTCCAGGTTTTCAACCTTTTAAACAAAAGTAAAAATGTTTTTTCTGAGAAGCTGCTGTTACTTCACTGTCAGGCTGCAGCCTCTCCAGCTCCACTTCAAGCGTGACCTGCAAATCCAGGTGCTGAAAGTAAAAATCCACCTCAAGATTTGGGATCCAACTGGCTGGATGACACTGACGCAGTTGAGCCACCTTTGGGTGGATTTTTATTTTCCGGACCGGGTTTTCCGTCTGACGGTGAAGCGTAAAGGTCTACTAAACCCTTATCTGTCTTCACTGGTATCATGAAAATAAAGTTCATGCAAATCAAGCTTCATGGAACACTGGGAAACAGTTCACGCTCATGTTCTTCCTTCACTGAAAGGTTTTAGGCAAATGATGTTTATTTAAATCCCAGGTTTGATATAAACCAGTACCAGACGTCCAGACCTGATTGTTCATTTCTTTAACCATTAAATGTTGTTTAAATCCAACAGCACCACCAACACCACCAACTACCCTCACCACCACACCAACACCACCACCAACTACTCTCACCACCACCACACCAACAACTACCATCACCACCACACCAACACCACCAACTACCATCACCACCACACCACCACCACCAACTACCCTCACTACCACCACCACCACACCAACACCAACAACTACCCTCACCACCACACCAACAGCACCAACTACCCTCACCACCACCACACCAACAACTACCATCACCACCACACCAACACCAACAACTACCCTCACCACCACCACACCAACTACCATCACCACCACATCAACACCACCATCTACCCTCACTACCACCAACTACCCTCACTACCACCACCACCACACCAACACCAACAACTACCCTCACCACCACACCAACACCACCAACTACCATCACCACCACACCAACACCACCAACTACCCTCACTACCACCACCACCACACCAACACCAACAACTACCCTCACCTCCACATCAACACCACCAACTACCCTCACCACCACACCAACAGCACCAAGTACCCTCACCACCACCACCACCACTACACCAACACCAACAACTACCCTCGCCACCACACCAACACTACCACCACAATCTTGGTTGTACACCGTGATAATTTAATTTAATAAAAAATTAATTATTATTATTATTATTATTATTATTATTATTATTATTATTATGTTTATTATGTTTATTATTATTATTATTATTTCTATTAATATTATTGTCTAATTCAAACTAATATCAGTCATAAAATTGAATTTATGTACAGTTTATTCTAGTCATTGTTTTATTTATTCCAGAAGAAGAAGAGTCGATATGATATTTAAAGTACAGAACAGGACTTTTGACAACATTTCACAGAATGTTTTCCCACCAACTCACCAAGAATCCTTTGACAAGAGAGGAGCCTTTAGTCAAGGTTCTGTTTAAAAGCATTGACTTTACTGAGCTGAGAGTGAAAAACAAATGTAAAAAATAGAAAATTGCATCACTTTCTACAAGCATTTCTGTTTTCACTGAAAAATAATTGCAAGAGGAGCTGCAGAGAGTTCAGAGGATGGAGGAGAGCAGGGGACCCAGCATGATGAGGAGACTCAGATGAACCCCCTCAGCTCCGTTACACAGATTCACCTTACAGCAATTCGGCATGACCGTCCCATTAGATGGACCACAGGTGACACCACATTTTATGGTTTGACTCTGATTCACTGGGCATGAGGGAAAAGGAGAGGGTTACGATGATGAGAAACATGAATGATAAGAGTTACATCTGAGTTATAACAGAAATATCTGAGTTATATCTGAAATATCTGAGTTATATCTGAAATATCTGAGTTATATCAGAAATATCAGAGTTATATCTGAGTTATATCTGAAATATCTGAGTTATATCTGAGTTATATCTGAGTTATATCTGAGTTATATCTGAGTTATATCTGAAATATCTGAGTTATATCTGAGTTATATCTGAGTTATATCTGAAATATCTGAGTTATATCAGAAATATCTGAGTTATATCTGAGTTATATCTGAGTTATATCTGAAATATCTCAGTTATATCAGAAATATCTGAGTTATATCTGAGTTATATCTGAGTTATATCTGAAATATCTCAGTTATATCTGAGTTATATCTGAGTTATATCTGAAATATCTGAGTTATATCAGAAATATCTGAGTTATATCTGAAATATCTGAGTTATATCTGAGTTATATCTGAGTTATATCTGAAATATCTGAGTTATATCTGAAATATCTGAGTTATATCTGAGTTATATCTGAGTTATATCTGAGTTATATCTGAGTTATATCTGAGTTATATCTGAGTTATATCTGAAATATCTGAGTGTTTGAATTGAATATAGTGATTTATACGGAGGTAAATCAGTCATATGTGGTTGGGATTTGTAAATATGAAATTTTCTACGTCCAGTTGAAAGACCAGGCCTGGCTGTGAGCTGGATTCTGGTCGTGAACATTTTGCATAAGATATGAAAAACATCCATATCGTAGTATCACACATCTACCATCTGTGTATGATTTAAATAAAAAAACGAAACCGGAGAGGGTTGTTTGTGTTGAAATGGTTTGATGACACTCTGCAGAGAACAGTCATAAATGAATGACGTCACAGAAACGTCCTGCAGCATTTCTGCTGTAATGGATAAATACTTTATTCTGTGCTCAGGTTTGCTTTATATTGTATCATATGTCACCGTTTCTCACCGTGTTTTAGTCATATCGTCCAGCCCTATGATCAGAGCGGATGGAAAGCTTGTTTAGCCTGGTCAGGTTAATCATACCCATAATCCTAAATCCATCAAACTCAAAACACCTTTGTTAAGAGGCTGCTGCTGTTTTTGGTTATTTTAAAGATTCAGTGAAAAAAAATAAACGTTTGAGCTTTATGATCCTTTATGATATTTTGCGTAAACCCAGAATTTAACCTTCGTGCATGAATTACAACACGAATCAGCATTTTTCACCAATCACTGTGTTTACAGTTTATGTAACTGTTTGAGTTATATGTCCACTCAGGTGTTCACCTACAAGTGATACTGGATTAAACATTTTCCCTTAAAAATAAATGAAGTAAAATGGACATTTTAATGCTGTAGGACAAATATTATGATCATAATTATGTTTAACATGGACTGGTCTGACTAGTTTATTCATAAATAAACAAGTAAACAAACAAATAAATAAAGTGAGTGAGTCTTCAGAAACATTTCAGACACAAACACCCCAAAAATTAAGGACATAGAAAATAATTACTTTTAAATACCTGTCCACTGTAATGACCACGAAAGGGTTACATTTCGTAAATTTCATAACTTTACAATGCTTCACTCAAACAAACAAAACCTACAACCATCTGCAGAATCATCTACCATGTGCAGGCTGGAGTCTTACCAAGGGAATTGCAGATGTCTTGGGTAGAGCAGTTCGCAGTCACTGTACATGAGCCATTACAGCTGTAACACGTCAGCGCTTTGGAAGCCTGTAAAGCTTCTCAGATGGACAAAGAAAGCGACGTCAAAAAATGAAATAATGGATGACAGTCTGATCTTTCTTCGTAATCAGTGCAAATATGCAGCAAACAACAACAACAACAACAACAAAATCTACAAACAGAAAATAAATGGTCAGTCTGAAATTAATTTGACAGATTTCCTAAAGTGACCAACATCAGCTGTAGAGTCCTCAATAACACCCCGACTGCAGCATAACTCTGAATAAGTCAATGCATTAAACAATTACAGATCAATATATTGGTTTGAAATGGGTGTCGTTCAATAAGACACTCTGTACCTGAAAACAGAAGGTAGCAGATAAGAACCAGTGTGACCAGTAGCTTCATCGTTGAGGGTTTGCCAAGCTAAAAGTGTGATGGAGCAATGAGAGTGGGTTTGCTATATACGTGAGGGAGTGGTGTCTGCCCAGAACTTTCCATTTTTATCCCTGTGGTCCGGAATTCACATTATCATGAATGATAATGACGTAGATGTACTAATGCACAAACAGCTTCCTGCCAATAGAATAGGTCCTTTTTACATGAAGACAAATTTGAGTAGCACAGGATAACAATATCTGAAAATAACAATATATCCCTCTGTCTGTCTCCTACAAACACTTTTTTACTTTTTTGGTGAATAAAAATACGCCAATCTACTAAAGACATCGCGCAAATTTGGTCGAGATCTCTAAAGCAAACTTTGCATCTAAGCCTTTCGTTCTCCTTTCATACTGCAGCCACATCCTCCTGTGACCACTTTCAAATGTTTCATAAGAACACAGAGCGGTCAGGGCCTGCTTTAGTCTGTGTCTATTATGAAACCTCACTATCCCGCCACTGAAAACCTTGATCACTGCTGTCGTCCATTTCCTCCTTCCATCCCTCTCCCCCGCATGAATTTATGTTCATGAATTCCATGAATGTGACTGTTCAGAGTTGCCGCGAATCCGATATGGATCAGATTTCAATAGCACACGTGAATGTAGCCCAAATTGGAAGCGTCAGATTGGTGTAGAGGTCTGTCCGTAGGAGTGACCCTGCAAGTTTTAGTCTTGATTTGGATATTATGGATCAAATTTACATCAAGCACACTTTTCCTGCTTCATCGTTATCACAAATCCAATTCAAAGTGAGACCCCACCTCCCAATTTACAGGCCTTAAATGATCTGCTGTTAACATTAGTCCTGATGCCAGATACCACAGTCCACCTTAAGAGGCCTTATGTCTTGAATCTATGCCAGAAGTGTCTCCCCGTAGTGCAGGGGTCACCAACCCTCTTCCTGGAGACGTGCCTTCCTGTAGGTTTCAACTCCAACCCAAGTTCCCTTCAGCCAATCAGGAACTTCCGAAGGCAGTAATGAGTTGGATCAGGTGGGCTGGATTAGGGTTTTACGGATCAGGGTTGGTGGCGCCTGTTATAGAGGACGTGTAATTTGACTGCTATATATAGAAGACTGTATATGTTCTATGTAAAGCTATTTATTGTCTCTGCAGTTCATGCAAATAAAGCTATGGTAAACAGTGGGACACAGTCCCGTTTTCTTCTTTCACTGAAAGGTTTTACGTAAATGAGGTTTAAACAAATCCTGGGATAGGAGTAAACATCACCAGAGGCTCAAACTTTATAACTGAACTTTCATTGCTTTCACCATTTTACACCATTTTACACTCATCAAAAAAGAGTTGCACCCAGAGTGAATCAACCAATTGCATTTGTCATGTTAGACGGTCTCAGTGAGAATGACTAACAGATCTGTGAGTTACACCACCGTAGTCAGTGCCAGCATCAATGGTGTCATGTTGTGGGTGCAATTTCCTATGAAGCCAGATCCCCTTTGGTCAGACCAGCGTTACTAAACTCTTAAAAGCAGCACCAGTAGTGACCAGTTGTGTGAATTGTAATGTAAAGCTCTGAAAAGAATAACAGACCACGCCACATGATCACTTTCTCTGGTTTTACCGTTCACAGGCCTGCGTTTGAGTAAAATCAACATTTTCATTTAACTCTATTAAACATTTTTCCCAAATTCCAAATAAAAGCTTCACTGTTTAGAGCATTTTTTAGAAGAACTGCTAAACAGCAAAATACAGAACAAATAATCAGTGTTAAACAGTGACTAAACAATGCACCGAAATCCAGTTAATAACCTAAACAACACCGTACTAATGTTTTAATTATGAGAGAATTCTGAAATCACTGTGTGACGAAATAACATTGTCGATCACAGCGTTCAGGTCTGGTCCTGCTTTCGCACTGCTGCTGTTTCACTTTATGACCTTTCTCACTGGAAATCAAGCAGGAGGAGGATGGAGTACAGCAGAGGTCCCAGCATGACGAGGACACTCAGATGAAGCTCTTCAGCATTGTTACCATTACACAGATCCACATGACAGCACTTCCCCTTAGTCATCACTTTACACTCCATATCGAAAGCACATTTTCTTATGTTGTTCACTGTAGGGGAGGAAAAAAAGAACAGTGTGTGAGAATGTTTGAGTATTTGACTTTAATACACTGTTTAATCTGAGGGTAAATCAGCAATATTTGGGAATGATGAATGTGGAATTCTTTACTGCAGTTATTTTCTCTATTTGAACATAAAGTAAAGTTACTACATAATACAGGAACATGACAAAACCCTGCACCAACAACCGGGGTTGTAAAGCGGGATGGAAAAGGCTTTTCTGAATAAATGATCACATATCAAGCCATAAGTTACACACTTCTATTCTCACTTGGACTGGAAACGACTGGCTCTATAGACGGTGTGATCATGACAGCTTTTCCGAGGCTGCTTCCGAAGCTGGTCTAATAAACAGCTCTGCGCTACACTCTCCCAGAACTGTCTGGTGTGTTTGCACTCCCACTTGTGCAGCAGATGTTGTCGGGCTGGCACAGAGACTTCGGCCACTGCTCAACCCACATCTCTCAATCTCTGAACTGCAAACAGCAGAAACATAAAGTGGCTGTAGGCAGAGCGATGCTCGTCCTAATTACGGTAGCCTGTCATCTAATCGATCTACACATAACTGTAGGGGATGGAAACACTGATGAGATTTTGTAGTCGTGCACGACATTTGTGAAATTGGATGGCTAGAGAAAGGCAACAAAACATGCTTTCAATTTAAGACCCCGCAAACATTTCAGTTCCAGATATATCAGTTAAACTCTACAGTGTTGCATTTAAATGAATTGATTAATGTTAAAGAAGAAGTGTGGAGACCCTTTTCAATGTTGAAAGAAGTGGGTGTAAAGGGTTACGTCACCAGGACCTTCACACTTGCATCTCTTACAAAAATGCTTCTTCGTGAAAGGAAAGATGGTTCTTCTTGTACATCACAGCTCAAAGAACCCTTTATAGAGCCTTCATTTTTAAGCTTTTGTAATCTACAGTACGAAGATCGGGATCTTACCTGAAGTGTAGCAGTTCTTAGCAGATGTGCAATTTATAGTCGACGTACACGGCAGGCTGCTGCAGTTATAACACGTCAGTGCTTCAGAAACCTGTAAAGCTTCATATATGAACAAAGTGAACTAATTATAAAGTGAGATTTATGCAAGAAATTGTTGAAAATGTCTGACTGGTGAGATACAAAATACACAACAGAAGACAGAAACTACGCAGCAAAGAAAAATACGTGCTTCAGCTTACAGAAAATTACAAATCCTAACATTTTGCATTCAGTAAAACAACATTTTCATTATGTAACAAACAATATCTCAGGATTTTGCAGTGTTTAGCGCAGATGATCATTTACATTAGCTTCTAACACCCTGCATGACAGTGCAGCTGAGCAACTTTCACTGGTAACACAACCGATGCCACTGTACCTTCGGTCAAAACAATGCAGATAAGCATTAGAGTGTCCTGTAGCTTCATTGTTGCACTCTGGTTAACAGTGTGGAGCAGAGATGATAACTATAATCAAATATATCATCAAAGAAGGTGTGGCCTTGATGAGACTATTCCTGCTTCATCACTTTCCATCACTGCAACATGTCCTGCCTTCAGGCCCTCATTTATCCTGGGTACTATACCAGAGTCAGGTTCTAATTAATGTTATAACACACGTAAAACACAGTAATACTTTTACATTCTGATCATAAAAAATAAATAGAATGTTTAGGAAAGCAGAACAGCCCACCTGTTTATAACTAGTTTATAGTTTATATATAAATGTTATATAGATATATAAACTAGTTTATAACCTGTTTATACCTTGAAAGTGTAACCGCACAAGAAAACAAAACTTTCATTTCTATTTTTATTTCAAAATGTTAAACATATACATGAAAATTAATGTGTAGAAAATTGCCACCCAGGCAAGAACACACTACAAAATAAAAGTCCTTGGAAAAGTCTCTCATCAGTGACGACTTCGGTTAGTCTAGCATTAAGTTGCAGTTTTGTGGTTGTAGAACTGTCCAGTTTTACAGTTCTGCCGTGGTTCAGTTGGAACCGCAGTGTTTGAGGTTTCCCGGTTGTTATTTTCCAGGTACTGAACTCGTTTTATTCCACTGGGCCAAGGAAAAAAACATTCAACAGGATGGACCCCTTAAAAAACACGGCAGCTAACTCAAAAACTGTCAATAAACTGTTGCTGATGAGACTAAACATCAGAAACTACATTCACACTTATAGCTTTGCTTGTAAAAATGATCTAGATTTTCCAGAAATGGGTCAATATATGAATCTATTTATATCTTTTCATCACTGATTTACCATTAAGACAGAAATATCAAAGATATTCACACTTCAAACAGGAAAATGAAAGTTTTATTGGGATATATCAATAAGGGCGTTCAGAGGAAGAGGATGGGGGAGAGCACGGGTCCCAGCATGAGGAGGAGACTGAGATTAACCCCTTCAGCACTGTTACACAGATCCCCCTCACAGCAGTACCATAATGGTGAGTTGCACGTTGAGTTGGTAGCACATCCACTCTGAAAAAGTAGGATGTTCTGCACTACATCTGAGAACAGAACACAGAGAATTAGTTCACTTTGTGCACATTTTCCATCAACATACACTACCAATCAAAAGTTTTAGGACCCCCCCCCCCCCCACACTTTTCTTCCAGTTTTTCCAGTGTCAGCACGTCAGGGCCAGTGAATAGCAAAGTCCAGCAGCCCTGTCCTGCTCTAGTCTCTGTCCAGCTATCTGTCTGTGCTTTTGTGAGAAAATGAAACAAAAAACTGAAATATTTTGTGAATAGTTTAGGGAACCCAGTTGTTTTGGATAAAAACTTTCAGTATTTACACAACACTGCACATCTGGATTTTTCACCTTAACTACTGTAGGTGCACTAAGATACACATTCCATTAGGACAATGACCCAAAGCAGACTGCTAAAGCAACACTTGAATGGTTTTAGGGGAATTGTTTAAATTTACTGGAATGGCCAAGTAGAAGTCCAGACCTTAATTGAGAATCTGTGGTCAGACTTGAAGATTGCTGTTCACCCACAGAAACCATCTAACTTGCCTGGAGAAGTGTACAAAAATCCCACTGGCAAGATGTGGCAGCTAATTTCCAAAGTGAATTGCAGCTGAAATTGCTGCACAAGGGGTCTCTGCAAAGTTAGGGGGTTGAATAGTTATGCAGGCTCAAAGTTTCTGTTATTTCTTCCTATTTCTTATTTGCTTCACTATCAATCAATCAATCAATCAATCAATCAATCAATCAATCAATCAATCAATCAATCAATCAATCAATCAATCAATCAAATAGCAAATCGAAAACTTTTGCAATACACTGTATAGTTCATGAAAATCAGAAATCCAGAATTTCACATTATTATTAATAAAATTAATATAATAATTAATGAATAAGGTTTGAATAATTAATTTAATGCTTGACTAAATTACAAATAAGTATCAAAATTAAAACACAATCTCGAAAAGCTTGAACTCTATCACTTTAAATGTAACGAATGTAAAATATTCAGTTAATTTTTTTTTATTAAATAAAAATGAAAACCTTCACAATATTCTAATTTTGAGATTCACGAGTGTGTATTAGTTTTGTCGTTGGCGTTCCACAGCGTCACCTGTCCTGTGTTTGTTACACTTTATCTGGTTGGTTTAGATTTCTAGTTTTTGTGGTTTAGATTGTATTTGATTCTATGTTTAATAGACAGTTATCTGCGGTCTCCTCTCTCTAGCTTGGCACATACAGAGTTAGGCAGTGAACTGTCTGTCCTTTTGTGAGAAAATGAAACTAAAAACTGAAATATTTTGTGAATAGTTTAGGGAACCCAGTTGTTTTGGATAAAAACTTTCAGTATTTGCACAACACTGCAAAAAGTCATGCTGATTTGATTCTGATCGTAAAAGCCTTTTAAAGTAAACTTGGATGCTTTTAAAAACTAAGCATTTCCTCTCCATCGCCATCATTTCTGAAAATACATTTTATTGGCAAAATAAAGTGCGTGTGTGTGTGTGTGTGTGTGTGTGTGTGTGTGTGTGTGTGTTTCACTGTGTGTGGATGGGTTAAATGCAGAGGGCAAATTCCCCTGTGTGCAGCTTGAAAGGCCAATGTACACCAAAAAGAAAGAAAGAATGGAAACCAAGTAAGTGGGTTTAAGATTTTTACCTCCTGGTTTGATAAAGCAACGATCATCAGTGACATCACAATCTACATCTTGACAAAACAAGAAGACACAGCCGCGGCACTTCAGTGCTGAAGAGGCCTGGAAAGCTTCACAAGTGAACACACAGAGTAATGAAATTGAAGGTTAAAATGAAACCAAGCACTAAACAAAAATATGAGAAAGGCTATAAAAGTGTAAATGTTAAAATGACTGATATAAACCAATCAGCCGTAACAATATGACCGCCTCCGACATTTTGTACACATCCTATCAGCTCCTCTGATCACACAGGAGCTCTTTGTGGTTCTATAATCACACACTGTAGTTCGTCTGTTTCTCTGATACTCTCCTCCTTTCACCCTGATCTTCAATGATCAGGACCTCACAGGGCCACCACAGAGCAGATATTATGTGGATGATGGATCAAAGTCACTGATGGACTAAAAAATTATGAAAAGATTGTCCTAAACATTTAGTGTAACATTGTACAATGAATAAAGCAATGGTAACAGATCAGCAAGAACTAATGAATATTTTTTTATTTAATGTGACCAATATTTAACTTGGTTAATCACATTGAGATAACAGATCTCTTTCATGAGGAAGACCTGGCCAAGAATGTTACAATGATCCCTAATATCTGACATAAAACATCAACACAATGACAATAACGACTCAATGACCTTCACCATAACCTTAAAGCTCTTCATCAACATGAATGTTTTGAATACTGGGTTCATTTTGTAGGTTGTTAGAGGCACAAAACCTAAAAACCATCTTTTCCACTTCAGTCAGAACTTCAGGGAATAACAAAGAATGTCCCATCTGAAGAACCGAGACTGTGGTTCTCATGCTTCACTTTTAAGAAAGAAGAACAAGTTTACAGAGAATGGCTTTTTATATGAAAACATACCAGTGACCAGGATGACATGCACCTAGAGAAGACCAGTTCACTTCTGAGTACAGCTCCCAGTGACGAGCAAAGGGACCACCATTGGAGATAAATATCACTGCCCTGTGATCGTAACTATCCAGCATGTGAAGACATTGAGCAGAGGCATTCATGCACAGCATGTCTGAATCGTTTCCCCCCAATAAAAACAGTCCGTACCTTCAGACAGAAGGAAGAGGAACACCAGGGTGATCTGCAGCTTCATAGCTGATGGTCTGAGATGTTGATGGTGTGAAGTAGGGGAGACAGTGAACTTCATTTATATGTTGTGAGAAGGTGTGGCTCTTAGAAGCCTTACCTCGGGCTTTCTTCATTTAATGATTATGGTTTGATGGTTGGGGTGATGGTCATATTTGATGGATATACATCTCTTCATTTAGGAGAGTGTTTTGATGGGTGATGATTATAATTCGAGTATAATCATCAGCGAGAACTAACTCCCCGACATTTGAGATATGTACACTTAAACACATTGCAACCACTTGAAAGTGAAACTGGGCTTTTAAAGGGCACAGAACAGCATTTAAACTCTAGACCTTGTCCTGACAAGACAGAAACAGTGCAGATGTAGGCTGACTGAGATTTGTTGCTGGAGTTTTGAACCTTTTAAGAAACGGAGGGAAACGGGCAGCTCTGCTCCTTATGGTCGTTAAAGCAACAAGTGCTTAAGATACATGGTATCAGGAATGTCTGTGTGATCCTCCCTGCAATGTCTAATATAGTCGTTCTAAAAAAAAAGGTGCTCTGCTGGATCCTCGCAGATGTTTTTCTTTGGATTTTCTTTTGTTTTTCTATGGATGACCTGCTATCATAATCTGTTGCTGAATGAATGCAATTGGTTATTTCCATATCGATGCTCCATAGAGATAAAAAAGTTCTGCTCATAAACATGGATTAAAAAAAACAGTTATTACACTGATATTTCATAGATGACGGGGTAGAACTGGAGACTCCACCTCCTGAATGCAGTAGCACTATGTTCTATATCACTGTTTCTGCCCAATGTAGATAGTATGTCTTGTGACCAGTTGTGTCCAGATATTGGTGAAGTCGAGGCAGATTCCTGGCACAAGTAGTTTTGTGGCCTGTGCTTGTGAAGGCGTCTGTGTACGTGCATCTGTGTTTGCTTATTGTCAGGACTGTCAGTTTTGCAGACAATGTGTATTTATGCTTATTTTTGTTTGCTCACCACATAGTGTGGACGGGTGAGAGTGTGTGCCTATATACTGAGTTGGCTTATCACAGTGATCTGGGTCTGAGTTTCATTTCGACAAGCAAATGGTGACAAAATCGAGAGGAAGAAACATGGAGAGGAACCAAGACCCAAGGGGTCCTCAAAAGCAGCAGGTCTTCCTCTGGTTGACATTGGACAGAGTAACAGAGAAAAGTGAGAATATCTGGTCAGATGAAAATCATGAAGAACTCTTGTTAAATTGAAGGCAAGAACAGTGCATCTCGATGCATGAAGAGGAGAAAGGAAGAAAAAACAGAGATGGTGGCAAATAGAACAAGATTCACCCAGCAGGAAAACCGGTGCAGTAGTCAGGCTTGAAGCAGCACTCAGCCACAAAACAGGCTCAGACCATCCTTGAGTAGCTCAGGACCATCGAAAGGCAAAGGGTGAACAAATACAGGGTTCAAGAAGCTCATTCCTCATGTTCTTAGTCCAGCAGTGACACTGATCCATCACCCACATAATAGCTGCTCTGTGGTGGTCCTGTGGGTTCCAGACCACTGAAGATCAGGGTGAAAGGAGGAGAATAAAGTCTGCAGAGAAACAGATGAACTACAGTCTGTAATTATAGAACCACAAAGTGGTAGGAGTTTCAAAAATGGACAGTGAGTGTAGAAACCAGGAGGATAATATTACGGTTGGTCAGTGTAAGTATAAATAACCAACTCAAACCAGC
>CM067518.1:1638660-1676160 GCA_034509495.1 Acestrorhynchus altus | reverse complement strand
ACGACACAACACCCCTCTTTTATCTGCACACTGTTTATTGGTCACTCAGGTTTACAGACAGTGCAGATATGAAAAGTATAGAAATGTTTGCAGACAGTGATATTCTGGTGCTCCTCTAAGAGATAAATGACTGTGAAAGGAGCAGCAGAGGGTTCAGAAGAAAAGGATGGAGGAGAGCAGGGTTCCCAGCATGATGAGAAGACTAAGCTTAACCCCCTCAGCTCCGTTGCACAGATTCCCCTGACAGCAAGTTATTTGCACACCAGCTGCTGATGACCCACAGACATCCTTGGTTGTACATCCTTTTGCAGACACAGAAATACCACCGTATGTGGCTGAGAGAGAAAGAAGAAACAGAAGGTCAGTTACACGTTATTTAGACGTTTGCCTTGCGTTTAGACTCAACTTACATTCAGCTAAAAATGTAAAGTCAGTATTGATTAAACATTGTGTAAGTATAGATTAATGTTGAGTAGTGATTAAATATTGTGTAAGTATAGATTAATGTTGAGTATTGATTAAATATTGTGTAAGTATTGATTAATGTTGAGTATTGATTAAATATTGTGTAAGTATTGATTAATGTTGAGTAGTGATTAAATATTGTGTAAGATGTTTAGATTGTCTCTCCTTCCCCTCAACTCCAATACATCTTTAATTGTGATGAATAAAACAAAGAGTTTAAACTGTGAACAGACGAATGGTTGGTGCATCACTTACAGTGAAACACAATGACAATGTCAAAAGAAAAACACCTAAAAATAACTTACAGTTGAGATCAGATTCAATCATTTTTATTATAAATACTAATGAAATGAGTAAAGTATGAGTATCTCACCTGTTCCAGTAAAGCAGCGGTCCTCAGACGCACTGCATGTCGTATTTTCACACATTGAGCTCACACAGCTGTAACAGTTCAGTGACGTGGAAAACTGAAAAGCTTCACAGGAGAACAGAGAAGGTTAATCTGGCAGCTAAAACGAACAAAACTACAGCAGAAATGTATTAGAGTGGACAGTGAATGGACACAGTGTTTAAACACTCCATCAGCACTGCTGCGTCTGATCCACTAGTACTCCAGTTGAAGATCAGGGTGAAAGGAGGAGAATGAAGTATGCAGAGAAACAGATGAACTACAGAACTTCTGAGTGCTCCTCTATGGTCAGATGAGCTGACAGAATGTAAAGTAAAAGATTGAAAGCTTTTGTTTTTTGTTTTACTGCTGGTCAGTTTACAGAACGTCAGCTTAATAAAGTATTTAATTGAATTTGAATAAATTACTAACCAGACAGTTTCAATATAAAATTTAAAAAACATTTTTGCCATTTTTGCCATTTAATAGAAATGAAATATTTAACAATAACATCTATTGAAAGTCAACAATATACCCATAAACAACAACAAAACAACAACAACAGTTTCAACCTGTGACAATATGACTCGGTACCTGCAGACAGTAGGACGCAGAGGAACACCAGTGTGACCTTCATCGTCAGTGGATTTGAGGAGCTGAGAGTGATGAAAAGATGAGCTGGATAACAGAATTGGTGATTTATCTATATACATATATACCTGTTTCAGAAGGTGTGGCTTAGAGCAGAGTGTTCCTGCTCACAAATTTCCATCTGGGTTATGAATCTCTCAATTCATCCATAAAGAACAGAACTGCTTTGTGATGTCACTTAGCTTTGCATTGCTGCGTGCCTGAAGACGTTTTACCATTTTCATATTTAAAGTATGTGAGCTGAAGCATGATTTGCCTTGAGTTTATCCCAGTTCCCTGTTCCCTGAAAAGTGTTAATTCTGAGAGTAATCTAGTAGCGTATACTGGTCAGAGACTCAGTCTGACCCGACTCTGAGAGTAATTTAGTAGCGTATACTGGTCAGAGACTCGGTCTGACCTGACTCTGAGAGTAATCTAGTAGTGTATACTGGTCAGAGACTCAGTCTGACCGACTCTGAGAGTAATTTAGTAGCGTATACTGGTCAGAGACTCAGTCTGACTGACTCTGAGAGTAATCTAGTAGTGTATACTGGTCAGAGACTCAGTCTGACCGACTCTGAGAGTAATCTATAGTGTATACTGGTCAGAGACTCAGTCTGACCGACTCTGAGAGTAATTTAGTAGCGTATACTGGTCAGAGACTCGGTCTGACCGACTCTGAGAGTAATCTAGTAGCGTATACTGGTCAGAGACTCGGTCTGACTGACTCTGAGAGTAATCTAGTACTGTACACTGGTCAGAGACTCAGTCTGACCGACTCTGAGAGTAATCTAGTAGTGTATACTGGTCAGAGACTCAGTCTGACTGACTCTGAGAGTAATCTAGTAGTGTATACTGGTCAGAGACTCAGTCTGACTGACTCAGACTAGGTCAGAGTAAATTCTGTTCCTTTGGTCCAGACTGCGGCAACTTCACACTTGCAATTTTGTTTGGGCCCAAACTGAAAGGTTGGAAAGTCCAAATCGAGCGAAATCAGAAAACGATGCTGGCCTCTGGACCTTGATCATCCTCTCATGACACATGGCTGAATCAATTATGACTTATGAGCCAGTATAACTGACGATTTAAGTCTACATTGTTAGCTCCTCACCCTGATCTTCAATGATCAGGACCCCACAGGACCACCACAGAGCAGGTGTTATGTGGGTGGTGGGTCATTCTCAGCACTGCAGTCACACTGACATGGTGGTGGTGTGTTAGTGTGTGTTGTGCTGGTATGGATCAGACACAGCAGTGCTGCTGGAGTGCTGGACTGTCCACTCTATTAGACACTAGTGTCTCCACCTTGTAGATGTAAAGTCAGTGACAGAAGCTCATCTGTTTCTGCACAGTTTGTGATGGTCGTCCTCTGATCCTTCATCAGTGCTCACAGGATGCTGCCCACAGGACGCTGTCGGCTGGACATTTCTGGTTGGTGGACTGTTCTCAGTCCAGCAGTGACACTGAGGGGTTTAAACACTCCAGCAGCACTGCTGCGTCTAATCCACTCGTACCAGCACAACACACACTAACACACTAATGTGCCACTCCTGCTCTAGAGGTTCATAGGAAAGAGGAGAAAGTCATTTGGTGGTCAGTTACACTCTGTCTGGAGACGGATGGATGGGTGGTGGTGGTGGTGGTGGTGGTGGTGGTGGGGTGCTCTCACTTGATGATTTATGCAATTATTTCTTTTAAATGATCAACATTGATCATTTAACCTGGTTTTCTATAAAACCTGCATTTGGATCCTACAATCCTGCGTGGTCTGTAACACCAACAAATGAATTGGATGGAGCAGCATCATTCCAGAGAACATTTCCACTCCTCCACCGCTCAGGGCTTTATACATCATCTTTTATGGTATACATATATGTCCATGTATCAGATTTCCATAACCAGTGGTGCTTTCATTGCTGGAACCAGACTTCCTGGAAACCAGTTCACCCAGTACAGGACTGCTTTATCACCCAGCATCATCACTGATCTACACAACTCCACCCATCCGTGCATCTTCCTCTCTACTGGCTTCTTTAGACAGAATGACAGTTATTGTTCTGCCAGGAAGAGAAGCACCAGTGTAATCGCATATGTCATATAATGACCTACTCAGGCTCTCTGTTATGGCATTGATGACAGCAAAGAATGGAATAGAGACTCGTTTAAATCAATCAGTTTATTAAACCTCCACACTGTAAAAAGAAAAGGAAGACAGTGATGTTCTGGTTCTGGTGCTCCTGAGAGTCATGAGAGGGGCAGCAGAGACTTCAGAGGAAGAGGATGGAGGACAGCAGCGGTCCCAGGATGATGAGGAAACTCAGCTTAACCCCCTCAGCTCCGTTACACAGATTCCCCTCACAGCAAGTTATTCCTGATGACTTACACTCACCCTTGGTTATACATCCTTTTGCAGTCACAACATTGTTTTTGCCTGAGAGAAAATGAGATTAAACAGAAGGTCTGTTACACTTTACTTAGATGTTTGCCTCAGCTCTGTTACACAGATCTCCCTCACAGCAGCTCCTGAACCCAGTAGCTTCAGCAATAGTACACTGAGCCTGGGTTGCACATGCTTTCACTACGGCTTTATCGCCATCGACTTCAAATGAGAGAGAGAGAGAGAGAGAGAGAGAGAGTGAGAGAGAGAGAGAGAGATTTCAATTCAGTTCAGTTTACCACACTGCACCAGTTTAGAGTAATAGAAGACAGAATTATGGACTCTTTCCTTCTTCATTAATGTTTGTATTAGTGATACAAGATACAAGATTGACTTGATTGACTCCTGACTTGATACAAGATTGTAGAGTCAGGAGTCTTGCCTAAGCATTCTAACTGATGTAGAATGGTTGCTGAGAAACCGTATCCCAGTTCAGTGTCCCAGTGTTGTTAATCTCTAAACTAACTGACTGCTGTACAACAAGTCTGAAAAAAGTGGAATTTTCTTATGAATTATTTAAATATAATAAAAAGACCAATGCAGTGAGAAGAGTGACGTGCAGAGTATGAGATAAAGAAGTTCAGTTCTGTATCTTACCTTTTGTGGTCTGGCAGCGATCAGATTTTGCAGGACAATCAATAGCTGTGGAATTACATGTGTTCCCCTGCTCACACTTGTAACACCGCAGTGCTTCAGATGCCTGTAAGACTTCAAAGAATATGCAGGACTCTGAAAACAGGGTTCTTATTGGTGCCGCAAAGAACAATTTTAAAAAGGATTAATGTAAAGAACACTTACTAATAATAATAATAATAATAATAATAATAATAATAATATTAATAACAACAATTATTATTATTATTATATTACTTTTTTATAATAATAATAATAATTATTATTTAAAAAATTACACATTTGATAAAATATGACACTCTGTACCTGCAGACAAAAGAAAGCAGATGAGACCCAGTGTGACCAGCGGCTTCATGACTGATGGTTTCAGAAGAATTAAGCAGAAATGAAATTTGATTTGATGTAAGCGTACATATTTATATGTTTCCGGTGGGTGTGGCATTGGTTGAGGAAGTCTGTTTTTGAACGACACTTGCCGTGTTTCAGCAAGCATGACATTCACACAGACTTTCAGACTCACTAGATTTTCACAACAGAAGTCCTAAAAATAAGGAGAATAAGAAGAACCAAATGACAACAAATGTTACAGTTCCTCATTTATTTCTTTATTGAGGAAAATGGTCCAATATCTGTGAGGGCAAAAATAACATTTAGGACGAGCAGATCATTTGAGCAGATCGTTTGAGCAGATCGTTTGAAGGTCAAATTCGAGCCAGGTGTTTTCAGTCAATGGGAGACAATCAGGTGTGAGATGGGGTCTAGTTTTATTTAAAGAACAGGGATCTATCACAACAAGTCTGATCTTCACAACACGTGTGGATGTGTATCATGGCAGGAACAAAGGAGGTTTCTGAAAAAGGTTACAAAACCATCTCTAAAGAATTTGGACTCCACCGATCCACAGTCAGACAGGTTGTGTACAAAAGGAGGAAAATCAAGACCATTATTACCCTCCCCAGGAGTGCTCCACCAATAAAGATCACACCAAGAGCAAGGCTTGTAATACTCTACAAGCTCAGGGTGACTCCTAAGCAACTAAAGGCTTTTCTTACACTGTCTAATGGTAACGTTCATCATCAGGAGATCACTAAACAACAATGGTGTTCATGGCAGTGCTCAGCACATTGCTCTTGCCACTAGATTCTGGTGGATGGCAGTAACAGCAGAACAGTGCCACAAAATTAACACCTCAGTTTCTTCTTCATGTCGTGTTCAGTGTGTAATGGCCTTTAGGTATCAGTATCTGCAGGTTCAGTAAAGATAAATGCAGTATGAATTAAGATGAATGTGGGTTCAGTAACAGGAACATTGTGTTCAACATGATTGTTTGCAGTGATGGAACTGATACTCTGTTGTTTGGTTGATTGAGGTGAAAGCAAAGGAAACTCTTAACCACAAGCTGCGGCCTCCGTCCTGTCCACTGTGTTGAGGATACAAACCAGAGAAACCATTTTTTGTTTGTTTTCCCGATTAAAGAACTTTAACATCATTACGTTCTAGGGTGAACCCTTAACCTGATAAAGAACCCAAACCTAAGAACCTTTGTGTAAGGGCTCTTTGAACCTTTAAAGCTTGATTAAAACTACATTAGTCAAGCATGTAATTTTATTTCATACTTTTTGTGTCCCAAGCAATGAACCGATTGTAATGCACAACAGTACATACAGAAGATAAACGTAGAAGCAGATTAAGAAGATAGGAAGAGAGAGGATGTGGTTTAGGGTTGTGCCAGAAGAGTTGTGTGTGCCTGTGGTTTGGAACTTAAAGATAACACCTTAAAAATGCACTTTAGGCATCTCTGCTCAAACATGTGAAGAACAGGACAAAACAGAACATTCTGATGCGCAAACTCACAAAAACAAGAGATGACTGTACGGGACAGAATAATGGGATGACTCTAAGGCCCAGCTAGACTAAGGTTCATCTGAAAACAGCGTTTTTCACCATTTGAAGCACATTTTGCCGACAGCAGTGAAATACTAGACTTGCGCCTTCTGGGCAGGGCATTACACAGTTGAGGCCAAAAAATTTGAGCACAGCACAAATTTTGTTTTTCACAAAGTTTGCTCAGTTTTCATGGTGGCAACTTGTACCAGCTCTAGAGTTTGATCAGGGTAGCAGTGTTTTTCTTTTGTTTAGTTTTCTTCTGTTAACCACGGTTTCCTCCAATGCAACACATGCATCATCATTGCAGTGCATCAACAGGTTTTCACAGGCAAGGACATTGCTGCTCATAAGAGACGACAATCAACCATTTATCTAATCATCAACAACTTGGAGAGTTGTTCAGCTGCAGTGAAGGTTTGCTTCTCATCCAGTGGAGGGGGTTTGCCTAAATGCTGCTTAAGAACACTGCCAGGAAAAAGGAATGGTATCAAATCATCCTCCAAGAGCAACTCTTCCCAACAATGTGCACAATGTGTACAAGCTCAACCTGCATAAAGACTCTGACTGATCAGAGAGAGGGGGCGGGGCTAATGATCAACCTGCATAAAACCTCTGACTGATCAGAGAGAGGGGGTGGGGCTAATGATCAACCTGCATACAGACTCTGACTGATCAGAGAGAGGGGGTGGGGCTGAATCTCAACCTGCATACAGACTCTGACTGATCAGAGAGAGGGGGTGGGGCTAATGATCAACCTGCATACAGACTCTGATCCAGAGAGAGGGGCGGGGCTGAAACTCAACCATAAAGACTCTGACTGATCAGAGAGAGGGGGCGGGGCTGACACTCAACGTGCATACAGACTCTGACTGATCAGAGACAGGGGGCGGGGCTGATTACATCATTGACCCAGATATTGGGTTATAGAGGAAAATGAGAAGGGAGGGGCTGTTTGCTCTTTTTCTTTCCTCACAGAGCGTCAAGTTGTTTGAATGATATATTATTATAAATATCATTGTCATTCTAATCATGACAAATAACTTATCAAAATAACATAAATAAACAAATGAACAGAATAAATTGTTGGCGCAAGTAGGTGAGGAAAAATACTGAACACTGTAGCAGCACCAACATTGGCGTACGCAGACTTCAAACACTTGCATCTACAGTTACAGTTTCCTTCTTCTCTGCAATGTGCCCACGGCATACACACCACTGAACTTTTTCCAGTAACTACAAAAGTCACTTGAAGAATCTGCCATATCTTGAGAAAGCATAACCGAAAGGCAGGACATCCCTACAAATCCAGTAGTAAATAAATGTTACAATAAATAAATAATAAATACAAATATATATATAAAGAGGGACAGAGCTCACAGACACAGCAATAAACCATCAGAGTTAGTAAGCAGCATTATCAGAAGCATGTTGAAGTCAAGAAAATATGACCTAATCTGTGGAATCAAAGCATGAAGCAAATGTTTCAAACAAGCATGTTAATCATTCTCCATACTTCTCAAGTTGTATTTAACAAATTCTATTCGTTTACAGCCAGTTTCTACCTTTAATTCGTTATAATTCAAACTGGCCAGTATTCCTGTGTGCTAACAGAGGCCATAATGTCTATACACCACAGAGTCTGTAACTTCTAACACTAGAACATTTGCTGGTAAATGATGCAGTTTGCCATCAGTGTGTGGGGGATGTTGGTTTCAGGTTGCTGAAAGTGTATCAAAGCCCAGAGTTGCTAACAGGTCATAACCAAGTGCAGCACAAAATGAGTGCACTGCTCAGGGGGGAGGAAGATGAACGCTCTTATTATGTAATTTCTATATCACCTTTCGATAAGATTGACGGGGATACAGTGGTATGCAAAGTTTGGGGACCCCTGGACAAAATGACTGTTACTATTTTGTTGGCTTTTGTTCTGTAAATAGGGCCGTTACTGGCGCAACACAGGAGGGGGGCATGCTTACCTCCCTCAGTATATTGTATTTTGTAATATAAAGATTGTATATATATATTATATATATATATATATATATATATATATATATATATATATATATATATATATATATATATATATATATATATTGTACAGCTTAGTATTATCTGAGCAAAAGAGCACAAATTTTAAATTGTGTGTGTGTGTGTGGGTGTGTGTGAGCTCTAAGAGCTGCCAAGCCCTGAGAAAATGAAAAAAGCAGAAGAAAGCTTGAGAAGTGTTTCAGGCTGCCATTTCCTCATATTGAAATGTATTACTCCATCTTCAACTTTGGAGAACCCTTTAAAGTTCTGAGAAGTTCACCAAAAGTTACTTGATTGGCAAAAATCATGCCGCGAGCAAGTCGTTTATTAGTCCGCAAGGTCAGGAGGAAGCCACGGTCACTTCTCACATTGGCTATTGTTAATGTTCACGGGTCCACCATCAGGAGAACACTGCACAAAAGTTGCATGCATGGCAGGGTTGCATAAATAGACACACAGCTCTCCAAAAAAAACATTGGTGTTATATGACTATATGGACAAACCAAAATAGATTAGGTTGTGAAACATCTAATGTGGTGGTATCATGGTTTGTGCCTGTTTTGCTGCATCTGGGCCAGAAAACAGGAAACGTTCAAGTGACACTGTTATATTTTTTTGTTATTTTTACTTTGTAAGAGGATCTCATGATGAATGGAAAAAGAGCAATGCTCCAGAATTACTTGTAAGATATTTTTTTTCTCCTGTAAACCTGTCATTTATAACAAATCCAGTTCAGTGGATCATAAAACTATGAATTCTAGAAGTTATAGTAGTGATGTGCACATATCCCAAAAGCCTCATGTTTATTTGTTTGCTCGTGGGCTGTTTGAGGATAGTGGTGTGTAATATCAGCATACTGTACTTCTGGAACAAAACCATCTTTTTGTTTTTCTAGTTTATTATTATAAGTGAGATTGTTTAAAGCCTGAACCACATTAATGACATCCAACCAGTGTTTAGCCAGTGTTTATGCTGCAAAGTCTTTCTTTACATTATTCCTTTACATCAAATATTTACGATGAAGCATTTATGAACCTGAATTTCACTGGACGATCATTTTTCTACAATAAAAAAGTGAAGTGATTAAGAAAGTCAATGTATTGTATGTGAGATTGCCACTAGAGGGAGGCAGACTTCATCCAGTGGTGGAGGTCAGAGAATGGAGGGGAACACATTATTGGTGGGGATAATCTGCAGGATGTTGGTAGGGATGCACCAATCTATCCAAGCAAATTCTATGCCCATCAAAACATTGGTGATGACAATTCAATAATCACTGGATATTGGTGGGAAAGCATCACCTCCACCCACGCTACATCTATGCATTTGTTCAGGCCCCTTTTAACTCAGGTGCCCCAGGTTTCAGGGAATGGACCTGGAGTATTTAGTGATACCCTACCCTGTTGTTGTTAATGGGACCAGATACTTGGCTTACATTCATCGGGCAAAGCATTTGAACCTCTTTCAGGTCTTATCAATTTCAGTGGAAGAGCTCCAAGCTGATATTCTCTCCAGACATCTCTGTTATTCTACCTCAAGCCTATTTTTATTTTTTCTAACCTTTTTAATATTTTAGTCCTACTCAAGGATGGTGGTTCATCATTCTCATGCACATGACAGCGGTGGTTTCAGTCTCAAGAGGCTGAGAGCCAAATAATGAGAGCCAAAGATGTGTACCCTGTTAATAAACAATTATCATACGAGCATTGTCTATGATACTATGGTAGAATACCCCTGAAACCTGTGTGACACTTTCACAGAAGGTTTAGAACATTGGGACATCGGACACTGGTGTTTGGTGGTGAGATGTATTTCATGATGTTTTTCATTGTTCCAGTAATAACCCAGGATCACACCAGCAGTTATAAATAGTCTGTGCAGAAGGAGAGCTGTAAGGACGTGTGAAGTGAAGTGTTTACAGAAGCCCTGCATTGTTTAATACAGGAACTGTGAGAACACGACCAGTTTATGAAAACGCTTAACAATTGCTTGAAAACAGGAACCGCTTAACATGCCTAAAAGCTGTATTTATATCAGGAAATGCAATTTTCTAGTTTAATAATCAGAGAGTGGTCTGTGAGTAGAAATATTTAACCTTTAGAATCATAGGTTAATTGTTTCGGATGTTTTCATAGTTTGAAACACTTTAATTCAGAATTCAGAATTTGGGCCAGATTAGTTTGACAAGGATATTTATGATCAAAAAACTTGACAGAGGTCTGATTAAAATAATAATAAAAAAACCAATGGAATGTCATTTATTGTTATCAGTATTATTCATTCTGAGGACTTTTATTCTGTAATTTGAACACTGTGTGAGCAAAGAAAGAGAGCAAACAGCCCCTCCCTTCTCATTTTCCTCTATAACCCAATATCTGGGTCAGTGATGTAATCAGCCCCGCCCCCTCTCTCTTATCAGTCAGAGTCTGGATGCAGGTTGAGGATTAGCCCCGCCCCCTCTCTCTGATCAGTCAGAGTCTGTATGCAGGTGGATCATCAGCCCCGCCCCCTCTCTCTGATCAGTCAGAGTCTGGATGCAGGTTGAGCATCAGCCCCGCCCCCTCTCTCTGATCAGTCAGAGTCTGTATGCAGGTGGATCATCAGCCCCGCCCCCTCTCTCTGATCAGTCAGAGTCTGTATGCAGGTTGAGCATGTAAATGTAGACAGAGCAGTAAACATGCACTTTGGCATTCAAACTAGGATTTAACTCAGTTGGAAATGAGTGCATTTTATCTGTTTCTGAGCTCCATTATTCACCGATAAGTCATCACACAATAAATGGTTAGCTTGGAACAGCTGGTTATGATATATGTATCCAGTTTAGGCCATTTTTAGCATGTCCCCATATTCACTGGATCAGGACATCCCTGTCACACATATCATGGCCAGCTATCACATCTATGAAAGCTGTGAGTTGTGTCTCTAGAACAGTTCCTAGACTTGAGAAGTTAAAGCAAAGATTGGTCAAGCATGCTTTAACTTATCTGTCATGCAATACATGGGCACAGAGGTGGTAGGCGATCATTCACTACAAAAGTATGGTCACACTGAGAAGAGTTCCTGTTTATAAAGAGAACAACTGCAACAACTAAACATTCCCGAGTTGGCTTAGATGATAGTTTCCCACATATTTACCCCACCTAGTTCACCTAATCGTCCCCAGCGTCCCTAAAACACAGCAGCTCCTGTGTCACTCAGTGTACGTTTGCTGTTTTCAAGCTTTATTGCAAAAACAATGGAAGATTCAGATTGTTTGTCGTCTCTATCATTGAGTTACAAATGCAGCAGAACTGAATTTCCAACCTCTACAGGTCACCCTGGACCGGTTTACTACATCAAAGGTGTAACTGATCACCATGAAATGGTTATTCCTGGAGAAATCATTCCTTCTCCCCAAATGCTTCCAGGAGTATGTCAATGCTTTTAGATAAATTATGATTTAGAGTTTAATTAGAGTTTCATGCACGTCTCTGAGTGTTGCCGATGTTTTTGTGAAAGCTGTTGTAACAACATATGTAATAACATTCAGATCACAAGATTACGGTTCCAATGTAAATAATGGACTCAATAATTTTATATATAAAGCAAATCAAAACAAATGGTATTTTATTTTTTCTTTCTCAATTTCCTCTATGAAGCACAATAATATTTAAGTTATAATTATATTTCATTCTATATAGTTATATATTGAATAGTATATAGTTCTCCCTCTGCTGTAGGTGGTGGTCTGTAGATGGTTTACTTTCATGTTGTCAGAACATGCAAGCTTGATTACTTTCATTTTTCTGAAACTCACTATCTCGCGGCCTTTACTGGAAATCAGTTGAATCCATTATATTGACTTTCTATATTGACACTTCCTCTCACACCCTGAGTAAATATGGGAGCTAGTGTTTACAGCCTTTCTTCCATCCATTGTAAGGACACTGTAAATGAGCATTAGGACGAGGTGGAATTGGTGGGATGCAAATATAGAAATGCAAATATAAAAATGCAAATCATTTGAAGTGAAAAAAACGCACACACAAAAATGTAGCCGCAAGTACCTTTTTTATCAAAATATGATCAAATTTATAAAAATATTTTGGTTTATCTCAAAGTTGAGTAGTCTAGGATCTCCTGAGTATAACAATATCTGTCATGTGTGACTGTCCCCTATTAACACTTTGTTTTGGTGAATAAAGGTGGCGAGAGGTAGAACCTGACCGTCGCCAACACGCCGAGCCCACCCCACCTCGCCACCCCACCCCCTCACCTTGAGAGAGGTAGGATTTTTGCAGAACTACGATAACATCCCACATAAATGGTCTGGAGTTCTAAAGGTTACCTTGATGTAAAGTTTTTTTTGTTGTGTGTTTGTTTGTTCTCTATTACAGGCTTCTGTGTGGAACTAAAAGCTGTTATTCTATTGCATTTCTTAAATAAAAATTGAGCAAGATATCTACTAGATTTAGATTTTGAAATGCACAGATTTTTGCCGTTCATGCTTGGCTGCCCGTATCTATTCCCATATGTTCAAAGCTCAGGTGGAGATAAGCAGGAGGTCACTGGGTGGGGCCTGGGCCTGATGAGAAAATGGACTGGAGATAACAACCCTTTCACACCCTGAGTAAATATTTGTGCAAGAGTGTTTAGTAACCCATGGTAAATCAGGAACAAGGTATATGCTTAATGTACAAACGGCAGAGGACACCCTTACTAATTCAGTATTTATGTACTTTTACTTACATCCATTACTGACACAGATGTGCAGATTCACACACAGCTTGTCTAGTCCCTGTAGAGAAGTACTTCCAATACAATAGGACTCTCTGGAGCAGATAAACAAACGCGAACCTACTGACACCGTGTCTATCCCTCGTGATCTAGAGGGATTTGAGGACACCAAGCAGTGGAGCATTAGAACAGTGTTCTCTGGAATGCTGGAGCTGCATCCAATATGTTTCGGACAAATCGGGAAGCTGGAAATTAAGTGGGGATGATCGTCATCCAACATCCCCTCTAATGTTCTTGGAACTGAATCAAATCCTCACCGCAATGCAAAAAAAGTTGAAAGCAAGAGGATAAACTTGATTTTAAAGAAAGAAACAAAGATTGACCAGGTGTCCCAATACTTTTGTCCATGCATTGTACATATGGCTTGTTAGGCCGATTGCCCAAGACCTGTAGAACCAAAAGGAGGCATTATATGGCACTGCTTAACTCTTAGAACCCAAGTATTATCCCAGCGATGATACTGACACGTACATACATTTATAATTAACATTATTATTATTATTATTATTATTAATTTTATTATTATTATTATTATTATTAATATTAATAATAATAATAATAATAATAATAATAATAATAATAATAATAATATTAATATTGTCAATGTAATCATTACAAATAACTTGTCAAAATGTTTCCATTTTCAGTTCAAAAACACTTCGGATGATCAATTCCAAACAAGATTTCTGTGACGTAAAGTGTTCTTTTAATTCTAAACATTAAATTCCTACAAACATTTAAATTCTGTTAATTCTGTTAATATTTACATCTCAAAACAAATTTGAGTTGTAAAATAAAAAACACAATATCTAGTGTGACGGTCTCTTATGTATTTAGCTGATTTTCACTGATGCCAGTGCCCACACACACACACCCACACCCCACTCACACCCCACCCACACCCCACCCACCCATTCTCACTTTGAGAGGTAGGTCCTGACTTTCACAGGGAAAATTTCATTCCAGAATTCAGATCTACTCCTCTCCTATCCCCATGGCTGGTTCTGCCCCTTCCCCCTTTCCCTTGGCAGCTTCTGGACATGATAGAGGATTTGTTTGTATCTTCCCACGTAGAGTTTTGTGCTTAAAAGGCCGTGTTAAGACGATGGCCTTTACGCCCCATGTACACCAGTAAATCTTGGCCCCATGACTCTGACACCAGTCCACAGATTGTCTTTTCTTGGAGCACTTTTGGTAGGTACCGATCTCTGCATACTGGGAACACCCCACAAGATCTCCCTGATCTCCAAAATGTCAAACTATCACAGATATTGTCACAGTTAGAGCATTTCTATTGGCCGGTTTATCCTAAACATTTAACACAATGTAAGAAAAATGCAAGCATGTACATAAATGCTGGGCTGTGGATGTTTAGGATCTGGAAATCCGACATGTTCAAACTGAACCTCTAAGCATCATGGTGAGGTGAAACAAAAGTGTCTTAATTAAGGCATGACCTCCTGAGGCAGTGCACACTTCTTTCCATCAGTATCTCCCTCAGGTCTATGTATGTTCTCTGTCAATTCTCCAAAATGGAGAATTTACACAACACCATCAGAAAGCAATTCATCTGTGGAGCTACCAGAGTAGAAAGCACTATACCACAAGCTGAAACGAGAAACATCTGTAATGATAAACAGACTAAACAGATTCCAAATATAACCGTTTGACCAGATTTGAAGAACTGAGTTTGGAACATGAATTATTAGAGTAAGGACTGGACTTGAAACATGTTTACAGTACCAAAAGATGTACTACAGTTATGGGAGGTTCTAGGAAGCCACCATGAAGCCCCACCCCTTTATATCAGATTTATAACAAAGCCTGTCCAGCTTTCATCACATTTCTTCTCAAACTTCTCAAACCCATCAACAATGAAGCTGCAGCTCGCTCTGATACTCAGCTGCGTGTTTCTCCCAGAAGGTATGGAAGATGATTCTCAGCAGAGTATTCTGGAATTAGTTTATATGCAGTGAATTTATTTCAGTAAATTGAATGTTTAATCTCATTTAGCTTCTCTAGATCTTCTGGATTTGACACGTTCAGTGCACCATGCTTGAATCTTAAGTTAGCAAAGGATTGAATTTGAAGACCTGAATTCATCTCACCTGGTTTGATTTTTCGAATGTAATTTGATCTGTTGTGTCCACTCCGTATTCTCAATGTCGTCCAGCGCTGGCACTGAGATGTTATGAGTGCTTACCAGTACCCAATGGAAAATGCACAGAGACTCAGAAGGACTGCCCAGACCAGTGTGCCAGTGTAAACACTGTTGTTTACTTGGGTAAGAGTGACTTAGAAATGTGGTAAAACTGATATATGTGTTTACATTATACAATACGTTAAATCCTGTGCCGTGTTCACAAGCTGGAATTGAAAGGGAGGTGCAGACGAAGAGTTGTGCAGCAGCCGCAAGCTGTGTGAGTGGGAGTCTGAGCCTGGGTTCTGTGACGACGACCATCAACACTAAATGCTGCAGCTCTAATCTCTGCAACAGTGGAACAGTGGCAGGTAACACCAGAACTTCAGTATGAATACTCCATAGGGGACACAGTGGCACTGCAGGTAGTGGGTCAATTGGCCATGCGAAATTGCCCCCTAAGTGTGTGTGGTACCCTGCGATGGACTGGCAGCCAATGAATCCAGGTGGGCTCTGGATCAACACTATTCAGGACGAAACTGATAAGACTGAGAAGTTTGCAGAAAACAGTGTTTGAAAATCAGTCTTTAGTGATGTTAGAGTAAATCTTTGCTGTTGGCTCTGTAGTTGGACCAGGTCTTGATCCGTAGGGCTGTCGCAGATCTGACCGAAATGGTGGTGGCAGGGAGGAAGGCACATGGCATGTTTAAAGTAGCAAATTGGGCTTGTGAGTAAAGGACAGGTGGGGGCAGTTGATTGGTTAAGGATGGGACTCGTCACAAACAGGCCTCTGGTTTGACCTACAGCAGGCTTTCATAACTGAATGATTGACTAATATGTCATAAAATAGAATTTGAAACCTAATCCAATGGATTACTACAACCGACATCCATGGCTGGCTAGTGACGGAATACATGTGTTGAAGCCAAGCTTGCCGTTACCCTCAGAATACTGTTTACACTTTCTAAAGTCATGTATTTAAGAAAACAAACAAACACCATTTCAGTAAGGTGACTTTTACCTAACCAAAGAAAGTCACTTTTGAAAATGAAAACTACAAAGGAACTGTATTAAACAGTGTGCAAATGTTTGGGCCGTTTTCACCATTTTGTGCACGATCAATGTATTTTTTTATAAACATTTTGTAAACTTTTACCAAAATCTCAGACCTTTTATATCATTTTATAGCTTTTCACAGCAAAATTCAAAGAATTATTAAAAACTGCAAACCTTACCCCTACAGTCTGCAGGCATGGGCTCCTCTAAACAGTTGCCTAACAGTGTGGAATGTGGAGACAACCGATGGGGTAGCAGTTTCTTCAGTTGTCTTAATCTATCAACCTCGTGTTCAAAGCTCAAGTATGTTAGTGCTCATGTTATAAAACACTGTGAACATGATTTACTAAAGCTTGACCACAATTAATAAAACACGCTAACATCATTGAAATTCATGAGTATGAGGTCATAAAAAATTGTGAGCATGAATTAGTTAAATGTGGTTTCATATAACATGCTCACGTGAGCGTGATGTAGAACATTGTGAGAATGATTTACTTATAACAGGTCAAAATTTAATGGGAGCACTGTTACGGTTCTTGTCCGACAGAAGCATTTTTACATGACTCTGTAAGGGTTCGCCGTGGTTTAGGTTTGACGCACAAAGACATACTGTAGGCAGAACGGTCTTCACTGCATTGTCAGATGCTCTCAGCTCCACCTGCTGTTCCAGTGGTTTGGAGCGCAATGGCTGAAAGCAGTAGGAACATCTAATAGATGATAGATGAGATCTTCCTGGTTCATAAACCAAAAGCAAGAGAAATCCTCCTCCTCGTCTCTGCCCATTCTAATATACTGCACTATTCTAATAATTTGAGATTCTGGATTTATGAATATTTCATGATTTTTACGCAAAACTGATCAAGAATAAAACAAGAAAATGTAATGAAATGTTTAGTTGGAAAACAGTGGAAAATATGATTCTAATATCCACATTTTACTGCTTATCTTTAAAGCTTTGCCCAAAGGGTCTCCAAATGGGAAGACGTGCTACACCTGTATTGATAACGACTGTACAAAAACAGTGACCTGTGAGGGAGATGAAGATCGCTGCATCAGCATTGATGGTAAAAAAGAGATTCTCTCTGCTTTTAGTTCCAGCAATCCTTGCCATTCAGTGTTGTCATACTAAGAAATATAGTTTGATACAAAAGTTGTTGAACAAATAATGTTTCATATCAAATTCTAAAAATGGTCCATTTTGAAATCAGCTTTCTCGTGTTAACTCTTACAACCTGAGATCTGTGTGGGCAGTTGCATGCTGTCCGGTCAGAGTAATCTGCAGACACGATACACACATCATAACAAACTAGAGACTTCCCATTACCCTTACCATGGGACTGTGGTGTGATAAATTATCAGTGAGAAATTAAGCTGTGAAAACAGCTAAAATTCACTACTTTCAAACTGAATTCATGCATATTTACTGCTCGACCTGCATGCAGACTCTGACTGATCAGCAAGAGGGGGTGGGGCTAATTATGTCCCTGATCCAGATATTGAGTTATAGATGAAAAGGAGAAGTCAAAGGCTGTTTGTGTTTTCTTCTCAATAAAAGTAATTAAAAAATTAATACATTTTTTTAGGTCCAAAACAATCAATTTCCGACAGGATTTCTGAAAACAATTGTACGTACTAAAATTTTGGCATGTGTCTCCTAATAAAAGTAAATAAAAGTATGAGAACTACAAACACACACAATTGGCCAAGAGTTCAAGGGAAATTGTAACAAGTTAATTTATTAGATAACATGCTTTTCATATCAGAGGTGTTATATAAAAAAACGGACCTGAACGGACCTGAGGTCAGTTAGTACGGAATGACCCTGCTGGGGCGGTACATGCTTTTAGGACCTTTTATGATATAAGGATATGAGTAAAAATAAAAATAAAAATACTTTGTAATTCACAGTCTCTCTCTCTCTCTCTCTCTCACACACACACACACACACACACACACACACACACACACACACACACACACACACACACACACACACACACACAGGTAATGCTGGTGGTGTTAAAGTGAATGCGAAAGGCTGTGCCAGCAGAAGCTTGTGTACTGGGGGATCATCAGGTGTGCAGGGTGCTGGCATATCCGGAAGAATGAGCTGCTGTGAAGGGAATCTGTGTAACGGAGCTGAGGGGGTGAAGCTGAGTCTCCTCATCATCCTGGGACCCCTGATCTCCTCCGTCCTCTTCTTCTGAACCAACTTGTCTGTCTTTTTAGACGAACAGAGCTGTATTACAGATGACAAAGTGTCACTTCTGAATGTTTATAATGAGGTTTTTGTAACTGAAATGATTTCTGAATATAAAGTGAGGAGACTGGTCTGAGATCAGTGGTCTGGTCTGTTTCCATCTCATACTCATTCAGCCACAGATAGGGCTGATGACACCAGTGGGAGGAGGAGTATTCCAGAAAGCTGGAATTCTCTGCCTTGGCCTGATGAACAGTGATGAAATATAACCGTACTGATCCGATATTGTCATCTGTGATACCATGTATAGATAGATGGAGGCAGATTGAAAGGAAACACAAAAGAAAGTTGGTTCTTATTGTGCAACACACTGACCTCCACAATGACCCCCCAAAGTGCTTGACACTACAGGACAGGTGAAAGGACTCCACACCAAAGTCAGCCTGCCTGCTGCTTCGTGATGGTCACGGGACCAGGTGGAGTGAGCCAAAACAATAAAACCACCAGTAAAGCAAAAATCACAGCATCAGGGGAGGGGACCAAATCAGACAGTTAAGAAGCCCTCTGTCCAAACAAATCGTGGGCTACCAGAATGCAACACCTGTTCTCTCCATGAGAGACAGGTTAATACGGCAGAAGCAGCAGCTCAGTCACTCAGCCAACAAAACGAAGCCGCACTCAACTTCTCACGAAATGTGAAACCTCTCATCGAAGCACAAATGAACCAATTATGTCCATAGTTGTAATAAAACAGGGTCCAAAACCACAAAATGCCTCATTTCAGCTACACTAAACCAATAACCACACTGACCTGGAAGTCACTCACCAGCCTATATATAATATTATGAGGGAGGGGCACCGATTTATTAACACACCCTCAAATTGAGCCCAGTTTGGGGGCAATTAAATGAAAAAAAATAAAGAGAGAAAGCAAGGTTGTCATGCAGCCACCCACTGTGATTTATTTCATACCCTGAACACCCAGGAGCAGGGCAAGTAATTATATATCAGTTAGATCCAGATCCCATCCTGGGTAAATCTGTTTATTTTTGACCAAAACAAGTCAAATTCATACAAACACCTCACAACGTAGACAGGTGTGGGCCTTCAGAAACCACTTCATAATCAATGTTCATATGTCAGGGCTGTGAGCTGAATAGACAAAAACAAAGACTAGGGAAGTGGAGGGAAGAACTGGGGTTGAGAATTTAATAAAATAAAACAATCCAGGGGTACAAAACAATGGTACTCAAACTAACACAAAAAGACTCACAATAAATCTAAACAAACGAACAGCACGGAACAGACTTAAAAACGGACAGACGGACAGAATCTCTACTGAGAACCACCAGCACAAAAAACAACTAAACGACTGACAGACAAACTGAGACAAAGGGTCTTAAATACAAGACAACATTAACCACACCTGGGACAAACGGATTAAGAAGGAACAGGACACAGATGAGACACAGATGGGAATGGGTGGAGCAAGGGAGGAGACAGAACCCAAAACAAAGCATGTGCTAGGGGCACATGGGAAAACACAACAACTGAGGCAACAGGTGAACAGGATTAGAACAGGACAGGCATGACAACATATTGATATACCATGACTTTTGGCATGTGATGTTTACATTCTTGCATTGATTGTGATGGACTGGGAAAAATCCAGGTCCCTATGGATGAATGGAGATGTTTACAAAACTAGGCTCCATTCCAAAATTGATATCTATTGGTTTCCTTTGCCTGTGAAGGTCCTGCCTCTTTCCCCTTTTTCTCGGCTGTTCCACAGTTCTTTCCATCAGTACCACCAATCAGACTGTACTACTGCCACAGTACCCCCCCCCCCACCCCCCGCTCCCCATCTGTATGTGCTCCATCAACTGTCAACTTTTTTTTCCTGATTTAAGGCAACGCCTTCAGAAATGAAATCAGCTGTGGAGCTGTGGAGTCAGGATTGGACATCAAACATGTTTACAGTTAGAAAAGCAGTTATGTGAGGTTCTGGAAGCCACCACGAAGCCCCACCCCTTTATATCAAATTTATAACCCAGCCTGACCTGCTTTCATCACATTCCTTCTCAAACTTCTCAAACCCAACAACAATGAGGCTGCAGCTCACTGTGATACTCAGCTGCGTGTTTCTCCCAGAAGGTATGGAAGATGATTTTCAGCAGAGTATTCTGGAAGAGTTTATATGCAGTGAATTCATTTCAGTAAAACAGATGTTTCATCTTGTTTAGCTTCTCTAGATCTTCTGGATTTGATGTCATCTGTACAGCATGCTTAAATCTCAACTTTTGAGTTTGAAGATGAGCAAATGTTGCTTGATTGTCCCGAGATCATCTATGCGAATGTGATAAGAAACATTAGGGTCTACTATGTACACTGGGAATGGTTTGACTTTTCTTTAATGTAATTTGATCTGTTTTGTCCACTCTGGATTCTCATCGCCCTCCAGCTCTGGCACTGAGATGTTACAAGTGCTCACCAGTATCCAGTGGAAAATGCACAGAGACACAGACGGACTGCCCACATCTGTGTGCCAGTACAAACACGGTCAATTATTTGAGTAAGAGTGATTAAGAAATGTAGTAAAACTGATCAATGTGTTTACATTACACCATTAAACACTAAACTGTGTGCTGTGTTCAGAATCTGGGACTAAACAGGAGGTGCAGACGAAGACTTGTGCAGCAGCAGCAGAGTGTGTGAGTGGGAGTCTGAACCTGGGTGCTATGAAGACGACCATCAACACTCAATGCTGCAGCTCTAATCTCTGCAACAGTGGAGCAGTGACAGGTAACCAGTGCCAGATCTACTCCATAATGGGCATGGTGGCATCACAGGTAGTGTGTGTCACACGGCTCCAGTATTTGGAAGATTTTATTAATGTAAATATCCTTGTCAATCTAGTCTTTACACACAATTCATTAAAATGATGACATTTTCAGCTCAAAAACACTCTGGATGACCAATGTCCAGCAGGATTTATGAGATGTAACGTATTTTTAGTCATTATATAAGAAACAAAATAGAAATTGTAGGTAGTAAACTTGTTTCCATCTGAATAAAATCCCAGATTAAATACTTAAGGAGCTTCCAGTGGATGTTTTATGCTCTGTGAGAGACTCTGACTGATCAGCAAGAGTGGGAGGAACTAATGATGTCACTGACCCAGATTACGGGTTATAGGGGAAAACGAGAAGTCAGGGACTGTTTGTTCTCTTCCAATAAAAATAATAAAAGACATTCAGGTTGTTGTTTTTTTTTTGGACCACTGTAGTAGTACATTTTTGATCAAAAAGTAGCCTGGGATCTCCTGAAAATAAGTACCTGGTGAATTGGCAATGATAAATTGCCCCCTGGGTGTGTGTGGTAACCTATGATGTACTGGTACCCCTGTCTGGATGAGTCCAGGTAGGTCTAAACCCCTTGTGTATGTCAGAAAATATAATCTGAAACCTAATCCAATGGAATACTACATTTACATTTACATTTAAGACATTTAGCAGACGCCATTATCCAGAGCGACTTACAAGAGTGCTTTGCTGTTCACTCAGAAAATATCCTTAGCTAGTAGACGAGGTTGGTATCTAGAGGTTCCTCACGTTTAGATCCTGTTGAAAACCAATGTCTTTATGGAGTTAAATACTCCTTCAGTCTGCGTTTGAACACAGAACGTGACTCAGCTGTTCGGACCCCCAGAGGAAGTTCAATCCACCGTTTTGGTGGCAGAACAGAAAAGAGTCTGGATGCATGTTTTCCTTGAATACTACAACCGGCATCCGTGGTTGGCTGGTTATGTAATCATGATACAACAAATTAATTGTAATGTATTATACAGGTAACCATTCCATTACCCTCAGAATACTTTTTTACTCTTTCTAAAGTCGTATAATTAAAGAACGTCAAGAAACGCCATTTCAATAAGGTGACTTTTACCTAACCAAAGAAATGGGTGCAGAGTGTGTCCTGAGCTAATCTGACAATCAACGAATAATCATTTTCCTTCTATAGCTTTTCCCAGAGGGTCTCCGAATGGGAAGAAGTGCTACACCTGTGATGGTGACAACTGTACAAAAACAATGAGCTGTGATGGAGATGAAGATCACTGCATCAGCATTGATGGTAAAAAAGAGACTCTCTGTTGAAAGTAACTGCTTTTTGTTCCAGTTGATACACCCCAGCTATCCTTTCCATTCAGTGTTGTCATGTTTAATACATTTTTATTGTCCATAGATCTTTACAACATTTTTTTAAAGCTGTAGAATAAATATTGTTTCATTTCAAATGACAAAGCCTGACATTTTAAATCAGCTGTCTTGTGTTAATTACCTCTTACAACCCAAGATCTGCCCTTTGCTGTTCTCTAGACTTCATAACTCAGGATCAGAGTAACCTACAGAAATGACACACATACCATATCAGACTACAGACCAGAACCCTGGTCTCATCAGAGTGTGATGAATTATCAATGAGCGATCCAGCTCACAATGCAGCTAAAATTCACTTGTTTCCAACGGAACTGAATCCCAGATTAAATGCCAAAGGATCTTCCAGTGCATGTTTACTGCTCTGTGAGAGACTGACTACAAGAAATCAAGAAATCATTTTTTGTCTTCATCTAAAAATAATAAAAAACAAGACATTTAGGTTGTTTTTTATTTGGACCACTGATATTTATTATTATAAACATCCTTCTCAGTCTGATTATTACAAATAAATCATCAGAATTATTGCATTTTCAACTCAATTAAATACTTTTACAATTTGTAAATTTATTACAGAACATGCTTGTCATGTCAAATGTGCTCAAATTATTTTTTAAATTTTAACTTTTAAAACTTTGTGTCTGGGTCAGTGTTAGTTACCCATTTAATTATAATTTAATATCTATTCAGTATTTACTACATATAATAATTATAGTACAGATCAGACACAACTTACAAAATTGTAAATGTGAAAACATTCTTTTCCCAAAATATCTGTATGGTATGTATTTATGTGTATCATGTTTTATGTATTAAATGTGTGCTCTCTCGCTCTCTCTCTCTGTCTTTCTCTCTCTCTCTCTCTCTCTCTCTCTCTCTCTCTCTCATAGGGTATTTCCTTTTTATCAAAGCGATTATAAAAGGCTGTGTCAGCAGAAGCTTGTGTACTGGGGGAACATCCATCTTGCAGGCAGCTGGCATATCAGGAACCATGAGCTGCTGTCAGGGGAATCTGTGTAACGGAGCTGAGGGGGTGAAGCTGAGTCTCCTCATCACCCTGGGACCCCTGATCTCCTCCGTCCTCTTCTTCTGAACTAACTTGTCTTTCTTTCTAGATGAGCAGAGCTGTATTACACATAACCATATGTCACTTCTTAATGTTTATAATGAGGTTTTTGTAACTGAAATGTTTTCTGAATATAAAGTGAGGAGACTGGTCTGAGATCAGTGGTCTAATCTGTTTCCATCTCATAATCATTCAGCCAGGAATAGGGCTGATGCCACCAATGAGAGGGGGAGTATTCCCGAAAGCAGGAATTCTCCAATAGGAACCTTCCTTAGTTCCTAAATATTTCTTTTTGACTCTTTGAAGCTTAAATGTTTAATTTAACCAAATGTCTTTATTAAATGGTTACCCTGTAGAACCCCAGGCCAATTTTGTGGGATGTTTTCATACTTTAATGTTCTTTTATTTGATTGTTTTCCCAGTCTGTAAGCCAGAACTTTATAACGGGTTTCCTGATAAGTGTTACAATCCTGTGTATTTTGCCAATTTCCCTGTGAGTTCAGATAAGGTTAAGACAGCTGTTGTTATTTCCTTTTTCATGGGCTCAGTCAAGGCTCTTGATTGGGCCACAGCAGTATGGATATCCGTAGTACATTCGTATACTTATGGTGATTTTCAAACAGGTCTTTGATCATGCTTCCACTGGGAGATCTACTGGTGAACTTTTATTACCACTAAAGCTGGGTAATCACTCAGTGGCTGGTAGTGGCTGGAATGAGCCAGTGCTCACCAAAAACGCCCTAAGACAGTTAAAACCAGCACAGCCAGGATGTCCACTCCACTGACTCTTTCTGATCCTGGTCCTAGTCATTCTGTACAATCTCTGCAGGTGGGCACATACTGTTTGTGAAGGGAAAAACACCTACGGAGGCTTCACAATGGTCTATGTGAGCTACACCTCACAGTAGTGAGGAACTGATGTTCCTTCTCAGCATGATAGCTCTGGATGGATTACCAGTTGTGGGTGCTCTCATTACTCCAAAAATGCATCCAGACAAGTTTTCTTCACATTGAGGACTTTTCTCATCACCCCTCAATCAGACTACTCTAACCCTGTCATCCTGTGGACACAATGAGATATTCTGCCTTGGTCACCATACTGCTACACCCATTGCATCAACCACGCCAAACTGGATATCAGGTCCACCTCTATAGAAACCCAGTGATTATCCAAAAGGTCCTAATTTCACTAGAATTAATGGATGATTTTAGCAAGGAAAGGGCCATGAAATTACCTCTATACCACTTGACCGACTGTGCTATTGAGCTCATAGATGGAGTCCCTTTACCTAAATCCCTTGTTTATCCTCTAACCCAGGGGTTCTTAACCTGGGGGTTGCGTACTTCTAGGGGGGTCGCAAATGGGACACTAATTAAGAGGTTTTATCAGCTAAATGTGCGATGAATCAGATTTAAGCGCTAAACCTTTTCACACTGTATCATCTCAGTCTTTATGGAGTGTCTCGCATGAAGGACATGGCTCGGTACGCCCACTGTTGCTTAAAATAGAGCATTTTTAGAAAGTTTTTTTCACTGAATCAAACTCACTCGCCGTTCTGTTCGACTCTTCGATCTGAATCTTGATTCAGGATCATGCGCATTGTAGCTCGGCACGTCATCCAGGCTGGATTAAAATGGAGCGTTTTTTGGAAGGCTTTTCCACTTGCTCTGACACAGACTCATTTCCCGACATTTGCACTGAATTCACATCTTGTTCTCCTGGGGAATCCTACTCCTTCCCCTACTTCTTTGGAAGAGCTGCCTTTGCCTCTGGACATGACAGTAGTTTCATTTTTGTATTTCCTTGTTGGTTTACAGCATTTGTGAGCCTTGGGACCCATGACCCATGACCCTGTTGCAAGTTGTTCTTCTTTGGAGCACTTCTGACCCAGTTGTCTAGAACATTACAATTATAAATGCTGGGCTGTGGACGTACATGTTGGACTGTGGATGTACTCAAGCATATAACTCAATCAATAGGTTCTCCATCAATACCTCCAATCTGTACCTTCCCCATGTAATACAATGCCTTCAGAGAATGAAACAACAGGGGAACTAGTAGAGTAGAGCACACTGTACAACAAAGGCTGAATGGAGAAAATAGCTATAATATAAGAAGGGTAAACAGAATAAGTGTTTGACTATTTCTAGCAGCTTTGGGAGTGACACGACAGGTCAGGACTGGACAACCACGAAGCACGTTTACAGTCTCAAAAGACAGGCTTGTTGGAGGCTTCCCAGAACCTTACATAACTGTGAGTTTGTACTGTGGGCTTCTGTGAAGCCTCCAAGAACCCCCACCCAATTATATTAGATTTATAACAAAGGCAGTCCTGTATACTATACTACACCACACTACACCATACTTCACGACACTATACTACACCATACTACACCACATTACACCATACTACACTACACTACACTACACAATACTACACCACACTACACCATACTTCACTACACTATACTACACCATACTACACTACACTACACGATACTACACCACACTACACCATACTTCACGACACCACACTACACCATACTTCACTACACTATACTACACCACATTACACCATACTACACTACACTACACTACACCATACTACACCACACTACAACATACTAGACTACACAACACTACACTACAACATACTACACTACACTACACTACACCATACGCCTTTTAGTGTAGTATAGTGTAGTGTAGTATGGTGTAATGTTGTGTAGTGTAGTGTAGTGTAGTATGGTGTAGTATAGTGTAGTGTAGTATGGAGTAATTTTGTGCAGTGTAGTGTAGTATAGTTTGGTGTAGTATAGTGTAGTGTAGTATGGTGTAATGTTGGGTAGTGTAGTGTAGTGTAGTATGTTGTAGTGTGGTGTAGTATAGTGTAGTATGGTGTAGAGTGGTGTAGTATGGTGTAATGTTGTGTAGTGTAGTGTAGTGAAGTATGGTGTAGTGTGGTGTAGTGTAGTATAGTGTAGTGTAGTATAGTATGGCGTAATGCTGTGTAGTGTAGTGTAGTATGGTGTAGTGTGGTGTAGTATAGTGTAGTGAAGTATGGTGTAGTGTGGTGTAGTATAGTGTAGTGTAGTATGTTTTAATGTTGTGTAGTGTAGTGTAGTATAGTGTAGTGTAGTATGTTGTAATGTTGTGTAGTGTAGTGTAGTATGGTGTAGTGTAGTATGGTGTAATGTGGTGTAGTATAGTGTGGTGTAGTATAGTGTAGTGAAGTATGGTGTAGTGTGGTGTAGTATAGTGTAGTGAAGTATGGTGTAGTGTGGTGTGGTATAGTGTAGTGTGGTGTAGTATAGTGTAGTGAAGTATGGTGTAGTGTGGTGTAGTATAGTGTAGTGTAGTATGTTGTAATGTTGTGTAGTGTAGTGTAGTATAGTGTAGTGTAGTATGTTGTAATGTTGTGTAGTGTAGTGTAGTATGGTGTAGTGTAGTATGGTGTAATGTGGTGTAGTATAGTGTGGTGTAGTATAGTGTAGTGAAGTATGGTGTAGTGTGGTGTAGTATAGTGTAGTGAAGTATGGTGTAGTGTGGTGTGGTATAGTGTAGTGTGGTGTAGTATAGTGTAGTGAAGTATGGTGTAGTGTGGTGTAGTATAGTGTAGTGTAGTATGTTGTAATGTTGTGTAGTGTAGTGTAGTATAGTGTAGTGTAGTATGGTGTAATGTGGTGTAGTATAGTGTGGTGTAGTATAGTGTAGTGAAGTATGGTGTAGTGTGGTGTAGTATAGTGTAGTGAAGTATGGTGTAGTGTGGTGTGGTATAGTGTAGTGTGGTGTAGTATAGTGTAGTGAAGTATGGTGTAGTGTGGTGTAGTATAGTGTAGTGTAGTATGTTGTAATGTTGTGTAGTGTAGTGTAGTGAAGTATGGTGTAGTGTGGTGTGGTATAGTGTAGTGTGGTATAGTATAGTGTAGTGAAGTATGGTGTAGTGTGGTGTAGTATAGTGTAGTGTAGTATGTTGTAATGTTGTGTAGTGTAGTGTAGTGAAGTATGGTGTAGTGTGGTGTGGTATAGTGTAGTGTGGTATAGTATAGTGTAGTGAAGTATGGTGTAGTGTGGTGTAGTATAGTGTAGTGTAGTATGGTGTAGTGTGGTGTGGTATAGTGTAGTGTGGTGTAGTATAGTGTAGTGAAGTATGGTGTAGTGTGGTGTAGTATAGTGTAGTGTAGTATGTTGTAATGTTGTGTAGTGTAGTGTAGTGAAGTATGGTGTAGTGTGGTGTGGTATAGTGTAGTGTGGTATAGTATAGTGTAGTGAAGTATGGTGTAGTGTGGTGTAGTATAGTGTAGTGAAGTATGGTGTAGTGTGGTGTGGTATAGTGTAGTGTGGTGTAGTATAGTGTAGTGAAGTATGGTGTAGTGTGGTGTAGTATAGTGTAGTGTAGTATGTTGTAATGTTGTGTAGTGTAGTGTAGTGAAGTATGGTGTAGTGTGGTGTGGTATAGTGTAGTGTGGTATAGTATAGTGTAGTGAAGTATGGTGTAGTGTGGTGTAGTATAGTGTAGTGAAGTATGGTGTAGTGTGGTGTGGTATAGTGTAGTGTGGTATAGTATAGTGTAGTGAAGTATGGTGTAGTGTGGTGTAGTATAGTGTAGTGAAGTATGGTGTAGTGTGGTGTGGTATAGTGTAGTGTGGTATAGTATAGTGTAGTGAAGTATGGTGTAGTGTGGTGTAGTATAGTGTAGTGAAGTATGGTGTAGTGTGGTGTGGTATAGTGTAGTGTGGTATAGTATAGTGTAGTGAAGTATGGTGTAGTGTGGTGTAGTATAGTGTAGTGAAGTATGGTGTAGTGTGGTGTAGTATAGTGTAGTGTAGTATGTTGTAGTGTGGTGTATAATATAAACTTTACCTGAGTAGAAATCAATGTAAAGATCTGAGTTTTTATGGAGAGTTTTCTGGGATTCATACTAACAGTGTCTTAAACAGTGGAAAAATGGAGATACATGGTTTTTGTCAGTGTGAGGATTTGCAGAAACAGTTAAAGGTACAGCATTAAAGTGTTTATGCAGATTAACGCTTCCTAAAACTCTTAATGTGTTGTGTTCAAACAGGAGCCCAGACTAATTTCCTTAAACTGGATTAGAAGAGATGATAACACATGACCAGTATACCCAGTATATATTGTGTAACTTCGTATGATTTTAATTATAGTTCAGTAGAGATTTAGTTCAAATGTGCTTTAGTATGTCAGTACAGAACAGCCAGACCTCAGTAGGAAGTAAACACTAAACCATTAAGTTTCATTTCATCTTAAGGCATCATGCTCACGTGAAATGAAAGTAACTGTAATGACCATATAAGGCAAGCTGTATCCCCCCTCCAGGACTGACCCCTTCCTTTGACATGAGTAAAATTTACACTATATGGACAAAAGTATTGGGACATCTTATTCACTGTCTTCTAAAATCAAGGGTATTAAAAAGAGTTCATCCTGCTTTTGTTGGAGTAACTGTCTCTACTGTCTAGAGAAGGCTTTCTACTAAATTTTAGTGCATTGCTGTGAGGATTTGATGGCATCCAGTGATGATCGTAAGTGAGCTGTTTGTGTGCATCTGCTTAAAGTAGCAGAATGCATTCATGAGAAGAGCTGTCCACAAACTTTGGACATATAATGTATTCATGTTTGGATGCTTTTCAGCAGGTCAAGGTGGGAGTTTCTGGGTAGCCCCCAAGAAGCCCCACCCCTTTATATCAGATTCATAATGAGGACAGTTTTGCTTTCATCACATTTCCTCTGAAACTTCTCAAACCCTCCAACAATGAGGCTGCAAGTCACTCTGATACTCAGCTGCGTGCTTCTCCCTGAAGGTATGGAAGATGACAATCTGTTTTTTGGAGGAGTTTAGATGCAGTAAATGAAATGAAATGAGTGTATTTTAATGTACTTTAATGTGTGCTCCGGAAATATTTCTATTTCTACATATTTTCAGAAAAGTATTTCATATCTTAATCAGCTGACAAATGTCTGATTTGAGGACAAACTAAATGTGCTTGATGGACATGAGTTCACCTTGCTGTATGAGAAGCTATGGGGGGTTTACTGGGAGGGTTACTGGGAGTGAGTTGGTGTTTTTTATTGTCATATGGTCTGTTGTTTAATCCATGCTGAATTGTCATTGTCTACCAGCACTGGCACGGAAATGTTACGAATGCATACCAATAACCCCTGGGACATGCACAGACACCGTGAAAGACTGCCCAGATCAGTGTGCCAGTACAAAGACTGCTGTTTACATAGGTAGGAGGTAACTTCGGTACACAATGAATTTAATAAAATTACAGTAAAAATTACACGTATACATTAACCATGTGCTGTGTTCACTAGCTGGAATTAAACAGGAAGTGCAGGTGAAGAGTTGTGCAGCAGCAGCAAAGTGCATGAGTGGGAGTCTGAACCTGGGTACTGTGAAGACCATCATCAACACACAATGCTGCAGCTCTGATCTCTGTAACAGTGGAACAGTGCCAGGTAAAACTGTGCATACTAAATGAGTTGGGTCAGGAGGTCAGATGCTCTAGTATGTATATATAAATTTGCAGCATGGATGCATTGACATTCCCACCAAAAGGTCTTACTTGAGCACATGCATACATTTAAAACGAATTAGTTGATGTGTATTGCTCCATGTCATATCTTATATATATGTACATCCTTTGACACAAGGAAGACAGATTTGAATATATTTAGTGTGTGTTCAGAATGTGGTTCAGCAAATCTGAACTCAAATAGATCTTCTGCAAAACGACTGAAGAACGTAGTCCTATAAAGGGGCATGAAAGGTTTGGGCTCCTCTGGTTACTGGTCTCCAAAACATTTTAAGCAAGAGGAGTGTTTTATTCTTTTATTGTGTCATTTAGTGAATATACATTTTATCATGGCTGATAAAGGCCAGATAAAAATTCAAAGAGGAACCAAAAAAATTAAAAATTAATAAATTAAACTGTATTTTTTGTACCAAAACCCAGCAGCCACAGGCTCCTTTAAGCACCTGTTAAGCACTCTGAACATTAAGATGCTGGTGCATCTCAGTGATATAGAATATTGGGGGGGAAAGTGAATTTTTGTTCATAGTTTATTTCAAAAACATACAGTCATATGGTTTATAATCATATATTATTATATTCATACATGTGAAAAATACATGTAATAAAGTGTTTATTTTGACAACTTTGCAAAATATGATTCTAAACGTCTCTGTTTTACTGCTTACCTCTAAAGCTTTGCCCAGAGGGTCTCCAAATGGGAAGATGTGCTACACCTGTGCTGATAATGACTGTACAAGAAGTGTGAGCTGTGAAGGAGATGAAGATCATTGTATCCAAACTGAAAGTAACTGCTTTTTGCCAAACATCACTACAGAGTGATTCCATGCCAGATCACCTACAGGCTGTCAGGGAATGTTACAGGACATTTCAAACAAAAACATACATTTTAATCCATGCAAAATGTTAATGGTGTACCACAAAAAAATTTAGTTTATAAATACATTTAAAAAGGAAAACTGGCTTATTTTATGTTTGTTCCATATACATACATGTATACATACATAACAATATTATTTTATTTGGACTACTGTCATGCATTTTGAAGAATTTATTATTACAAATATCCTTGTCAGTCTTATCGCTGTAAATAATTCATTCAAGAATTTAAAATTCTTCCATTTTCAGTACTCGAAACACTGTAGAATGTAGTGTTTTCTCCAAACATGGTCAAATTCATACAAATATATAAATTAAAAAGTAAATCGAGTATAAAAATAAAATATCTGGTATGTGTGACTGTCTCCTACACATACTTTTCTAATATTTTGGTAAATAAAAGAAGGTCAAACTACAAACACACCCCACAGAATTGGCCCTGGGTTCTAAAGGTGAAACATACAGTTTATTGTAATTTTATTAAAATGAATAATTGTTCTTGAAATGGAGGAAAAGTACGTAAACTGTTAATTTTGCAAACTGACTGAATTTAATTTAAACTTTATTTGGACACTGTTGTTAGAGTTGGATCTAAGGTGTCTTTCTCTCCCCCTCTCTTTCTCTCACACAGCTAATGTTGGTGGCATTAAAGTGTCTATGAAAGGCTGTGCCAGCCGAAGTATCTGTAGTGCAGATTTATCAAGCATGCGGGTAGCTGGCATCTCCGAAAGTGTGAGCTGCTGTGAGGGGAATCTGTGTAACGGAGCTGAGGTGGTTAATCGGAGTCTCCTCATCATACTGGGACCCCTGATCTCCTGCATCCTGTTCCTCTAAACTCGCTTTTCTGATGTTCTGTCTTTTGGAGATGAGCAGAGATACTTGTTAAAGATGATAACTTGTCACTGAATTAAAAGAGAGGAGACTGGTCTGAGATCAGTGCTCTGGTCTGATTTCATCTCATATTCTTTCAGCTATGAATATGGCTTCTAATTCTATTAGTAGTAAATTGCTTTAGACTTGCTTTTTGCGTTTGTATGTGACAAAGTGGCATTTCTGCCACTGCACCCACCAAAAACAGCCCTCACTTACCGTCTCTCAGCAAAACAAATCAAACAAACAAAGGTTGTTGTGTTTGACCACTGTGTAAGATTGTGGAATTGTGGAAAATGGTGTTCTTCAGAGTGAAATCCTTCAGGCAGAGATTCAAAGTAGTTTTGCCAGTTTATTGGATGAAAACTCAGGACAAAACACTTTAAACCAAGTTGAAAATCATGCTACTTTATGTCAAAGTGAGTGTGTGTGTGTGTGTGTGTGTTCTTTCTTAAATGCTTCCAGACTTATTGATCATCACACAGTTAGACCAGCTTCCTTTGCATGCAATTAATCAAAGCAACACCAGATGACGCAGTAAACCTGTGTGAGGCCTCATATGTATGAGGGCCAGAGGCATTATGAGGACATGATGTTTGCCTGGACATTTCAGTTCTTAAAGTGGGCAACAAACATTTTGCTTTTCATAAATACATTTTGTAAACCAGGACTTGTGAAGTTTATTGTCTCATAAAAAGAACCCAAATGCCGGCTTTGGAGTTGGTGGTAGTTTACTTGGTGACTTTAACCATTCACAGCACACACACACACACACACACACACACACACACCAAGTTGTAGTCACGCCTCCAGCTCTGTTGTTCACCTGTTCTACGCACGCGCACCTCTCCTTAGCGTCCCCTCGTGGTGCGTTCAATAACACTACTAACACTAACAATCCATGGTGCGTTCAATACGATTCCATTACAATGTGTTAAGCAATACAACATTACTGAATTAATTTTGAGAAGTTATTTACTGCATATTATTAGATTTTGATTGTGTGCTCTGCCTTTATGATGGATTCCCAAGCTTCAGACGACACAAATAAGACAGTCGGTCATTGAACCGGTGGCTCTGGCCACCATCTGAGCACCAGCTCTGTTACTGTGCTTATAGAGGAGCCATGCTCCTCTTTAGACACCATGTCTCCCTGAACGCTATCAGGCTTGTAGACAATGATCTTGCTGGCTTCGAGGTGAGTCTGCAGGTCTGTGAACAGTGTGCAGCACCTCAAACAGCATTCATCTGAACCTCCAACACTGCTTCACCTCAGTGAAAAATACTGTATTTATTCTTGACTTCGCTCTTGATTATTGTGTTCAAACCAACATCTTCTGAATCTGATTGTCAGACGGATGTTCTTAGGTGTTGTGAAAATGTCATTAACACACATGACATCATAAATCAACTATAGTCCCTTTTTTTACAGACACAAGAACAAAATAATGTTAAATGCAGGTGAGTCAGAAGAAGTTAGCTGTTCAAGATGATGAGACCTGCAGTCATTTTAATCAAATGTTCTCATTAAAGGAATCTGTCTCACATGTTGGTGCTCTAGATCGTTTCTTACACTGTGTACAGAGAACACTGAATAAAGAGTACACTGAATAAAGAGTACACTGAATAAAGAGTACTCAGAATAAAGAGTACACTGAATAAAGAGAACACTGAATAAAGAGTACACTGAATAAAGAGTACTCAGAATAAAGAGTACACTAAATAAAGAGAACACTGAATAAAGAGAACACTGAATAAAGAGAACACTGAATAAAGAGTACACTGAATAAAGAGTACACTGAATAAAGAGTACACTGAATAAAGAGTACTCAGAATAAAGAGAACACTGAATAAAGAGTACTCAGAATAAAGAGAACACTGAATAAAGAGAACACTGAATAAAGAGTACACTGAATAAAGAGAACACTGAATAAAGAGTACACTGAATAAAGAGTACACTGAATAAAGAGAACACTGAATAAAGAGTACACTGAATAAAGAGTACACTGAATAAAGAGAACACTGAATAAAGAGAACACTGAATAAAGAGAACACTGAATAAAGAGAACACTGAATAAAGCTAAAACAAAAAAGATCAATTCATACTGGTTCTCATTCAAACACCAGGCAAGATTTTTTTTACCATCTCAAGTCAAAAATGGACAAAAATGGACAGAAAGATCTTCATTCCACATTTCTTATCATTTTATTTCATTTCATTTGCAATCATATCTTCACATGTACTGCAAATATGGATGTCATGGCAGGTGAAATCATCTTATATCTGAGGGATTGTTGTATGTTTTGCTTGTATCAAGAAATAATGTTTCCTAATGGAATGAGAAAAGTTACATCTGGATGTTCTGTGAATCCTCCAGGGCACCATGGGAGAGTCCAGAGGGTCCAGCACCAGTCAGGGTCACTGGAAACATAAGAAAACAGTTTATGAGCTTAGATTTTAAACATGAATTCAATTAAATGCTGATAATAAATTAATGTGATTAATTTACATGTTGAAGGAGTCTTTCTCACCAAGCAGTGCTCTAGATCTTTTCCTCCTTGAACTCAGCGGTGATAGAGTTGCCAGCCTGGCAACTGTACTCTCCATACTCGACCGTGTTTTTAGAACCTGTGGTGATGGTCAGCTTGACTGGAACCTTCACATCCACCTCCTTCCTCACCATGTTCACAGTGAGCTTGGTGTGGGGAGGGATTTTGCCCGGCAGGGAAACTTTGACTGTCTTCTTCTCAGTTCTGGTGTTGCTGGTCCCCTTCTCCACAGTGAAGGTGTTACTAAATGAAAACTGATACTCTGATTTTGTCTTTTCAACATTTACACCAAATGTTGTTCCCAGGGTTATCTGTGTAGAGTTACTAAACTTGAAGCTGTCAGTGACAGACGACACATACTCTTTACTCGTCTCAATGGAGAAGCTTTGTTCGTAGTCTCCATCGTTCAGACCACACAGAGAGTCAATAACCACAGATTTCACATGCTCTTCTTTCTTGTCCCACTCGACCTCTGCCTTGACGGTGGATCTCCCAGGTTTCAGAGGACGCACATGAGACACTCGGTCATTTAACGAGCTGTAATTAGGCACATCACGAGAAACTCTGGCCACCATCTGAGCACCACCTTTGTCGCCGTGCTCATAGAGGACCCACACTCCTCTCTGCACCTTGTGGGAAGATGCAATGTCATTGAAGTTACCGTAGCAGAGGTTGGTTTCAGCGGTGAGGACAAGGCTCCTGCCACCATAGTTACCATGCTCATAAAGCGTTATCTGAGGGTTTGTCAGATCCTCCGTCAGTTTCTCCAGAGAAGAAATGTCGTTATCGGCGTCCACCCTGGCATACTCCCCCTCCTCATAGACAAACTGAGAACCTTCAAAGTTGCTACGTTCATACGCCACCCATGGCGCACCAATCACCTTCAAAGAGGAGATAACATCATTGAAGTTCTCAGAGACTAAGTTGCGGACAGAGGAGGTGAACTCTCTGCTGAGGCCCTGAAAGTTAGCATGCTCATAGACGATGATCTTGTTCATGGTGTTGCTCCTGATGTCTGTACAGAGTGAGGAGAGTCTGCAGGTTTGTGCAGCAACTCTTCTGCAGCCAATATATAGGGTGGCATGTGCAGGTTCTGCTGATCCTGGATCAGTGTAGAGCAAAAGACAAAACCAGTTCAAACAGGTTTTAGTACAAATGCCCATGGCCCCCACTAGCTAAAATGGTTTGATTGTGAAGTTGGGCATGTTCATATGACGTGTCAGATTAATACCTATTTAAGTTTGGAATTTATATTTTAACCAAAAATGTACTTGTGTGTACAAATTTGTTTCTTTCTTATAAGGACTAAAAATGTTTATCATGCAGGGTTTCTGAGTGAAAATGGAAGAATTTCTATGATTTTGATGGCATATTTATAATGATTAGATTCCCAAGGATTTAAAGTAATAGTCCAAATAAAACAACCTGAATGTCCTTTATTATTTCTTTAATTTCTGTATGTATCAGATTTATCCTTTCGCAGGACTTTATTCTGACATTTGAAAACTGTGTGAGCAAAGAGGTCTTACAGCCTCTTTCATCCCATTTTTATTTCTAATCCAATATCTGGGTCAGTGACGTCATCCGTCCCTCTCTCTGATCAGCCTGTATGCAGTATGTCTATCATATTGGTAGCTTACTGTGATCCTGAGTTCTGCAGCTTAGAATACGACATGTAACTGACCACAAAGTGCGGATCTCAGGTTGTATGAGAACTTCATTTATGTTAAAAATCTATTCTGTCTCAACACTAAGAAGTAAAATCCTCATTTCTCCAGTTTTGTTCTTCAGTCTGCACTACAACTACTAGACCAATGTCGCTAATGCTGAGCAACTTAAAACCACCGCTCCAAACAGTTCTGAAGGCAGTGTCACTTCCCGATTGTGAAGAGGAAACCTGATTGTACACACAAACGTACCTCATTTAGATGGAAACGACTGCATGGAAAACAAATTACTTAGTTAAACTTATTAACCAACTGACCAAAGCAATTTTGAGAAGGGAGATTTATTCAGTGACATCAATTCCCAGCAGTAAATGTCCTTGTTCATGTTTCCTCTCTCATGCCTGGACTTGACCGGTGGAATGTGATTTCAGCTATTTCAACAGTTTTTTATTTTTTTTTTATTTTTCATTCAACAGCATAGATTTGCATATTGACTCTGAGAACATGTTGTTACAAATATTTTATGAGGAAAGAATGAGTTCACAGTGTCTTTAAGGACACAGTCTGATGTGCCCTGTCTGACTCAACAAGCCACATGTAGATGTGTTAATATTAAAGATGTAAAGAACAGAAAAGCTCTCTGTACCGTTAACTTACAGCATGAAGTTGAGCAAAAGAATGAGTCATTTTTAGCAGTTACTGAGTCATTATAGCGTCAATGATTTTTCCCAATTTCCAAGAACCGATTTCCCTTTTACTACTGAAAATCAATCCATGTAAATCCAAGAAACTACTCTCCCAAACCTGCAAACTTTCTCACATCGTGACAGAACCATTTCACTACCAAGAGACAAATGGACTGCAGACCTTGAACCTCCCACTGCACCCACCAAAGACTGTCTCCCACTGCACCCACCAAAGACTTTCTCCCACTGAACCCACCAAAGACTTTCTCCCACTGCACCCACCAAAGACTGTCTCCCACTGCACCCACCAAACACTTTCTCCCACTGCAGCCACCAAAGACTGTCTCCCACTGCACCCACCAAA
>CM067518.1:1587770-1635664 GCA_034509495.1 Acestrorhynchus altus | reverse complement strand
TATAACAAAAAAAAAATTAACAAAAAGTCAAGTAAATAGGAGATTAGAAAATCTGCTCTGCGTTTTCTCACCAAAAACAATGAGAAAGCATAACCAAAAAAGGCAGGACATTCCAACAAACCCTGTTTAAAATAAATGTTACAATAAATAAAAAAAATATATTAAGTTTTGAAAAAATTACAGAAACAACACACAACACAACCAACCAATACAACCACGAGAAGTACAACAGTAATTCTTCTGCTCAAGAAAATTAAGAAGAATATTCTTATAATATATTCTTGCTTTAGAAGGTTGATGGGAAAGAACACTGTTTCAGTGACAAGTGAAGAAACCCACAGAGTGCTGTAGGAACACCCACAGTAATGTACACAGACCTCAAACACTTGCATGTGCAGTTTTACTTTTTTCCCACACACATCACTAGACTCTCCCCAGTAAAAAACACTTCTTCATATATATATATATATATATATATATATATATATATATATATATATGTTTCTTCTTCCTCAATCAAATCCCAGAAACCACCTATCATTACATTTAATTTTTTTCATTTAATTTTAAAATTAATTTTTGTGTGTATTTTTGTCAATTTATTAATGTATTTGATATTTTCATACAACTTTGTAATTTAATAAAACCATTGAAACCAGCAGAAGATTTATTTTTATTTATTTATGTTTATTTGCACAGTATAGAAGAAAAAGAGGCAAAAATGGAATTGTACCACTGGTAAAAAAAAGGAATGTGCAGGGAAAGTGAAAAAGGTTCAATGATACAAAAATGAAGAGAAAATATAATAGAAAAGATAAAAACTGCCAATTGCCTAACCCTGTTCTGACTCTATCACCAGGACAAGCCCGTGCCTCTTCTGATAGCTGTAAAGTCAGCCACTGCCTGATATAAATCTGCTGCCATTGCATCATTGCTGGGAAGACAAAGCACTCAGGAGAAAATGCCCCCAGCTGCAATACAACAACCTGTTCCACCCGGTTTCGTACTTGGGTGTGATGTTGGGAGAGAGCGCCATCTACTTAACCAGAGAGAGCATGGCCAATTTTGCTCTCTCTGACTCTCTGACTCAAACCAGTGATCCTCAGATCATAGTTCTAGTGCATTAGAGCGCTTAATTGTCACAGAGAACTGGGGGGGATTGTGAAACATGCTTTACAAGACTATATATATTTAAGTGCTCTGTTTTGATCAGAATCTTGAAATGTTGGTATGTATGATATTTGCAATTTCCAATCACATTATTGTCAGGCTTATCCATATGATTAATGTCTGGGTCAATACCAGAAAATTCTGATATTTCACACAGAAAAGCACAATTGGGAAGCAGCATGGACACAAGAGAGCAGAGAACCAGGTTGGATGCATTGATCAGCATAATCAGCCGGTAACTCTACAGTTTGCTTAGGTGAGTGAACAGCGAACTGTTCATGTCTGAGATAAGACATACTCTTCCCTGTTCACGTGCCTCACCTCCTTTTTTTCTTTTCAGTGATTTCCAACACCTAACAACTGACTTAAAAATGCCATCTCTGTTAATTAACTGTTTCAGGGTCAGCAGAATCTGCACATCCTACCCTATATATACAGACAGGGTGCTGCACACTGTTCACAGACTTGCAGATTCACCTCATCGACTTCAGAAGCAACACCATGAGCAAGATCATCCTCTACGAGCACGGTAACTTTCAGGGCCTCAGCAGAGAGTTCACCTCCTCTGTCTACAACTTAATCTCTGAGAACTTCAATGATGTGGTCTCCTCTCTGAAGGTGATAGGGGAGCCATGGGTGGCCTATGAACACTTCAACTTTGAAGGTTCTCAGTACGTCTATGAGGAAGGAGAATACCCCAATGTGGATGTCCATGACACCTTTTCTTCTCTGGAGAAAGTGACAGAGGATCTGACAAACCCTCAGATCACACTTTATGAGCATGGTAACTATGAGGGTAGGAGCATTGTCCTCAACATTGAAACCAACCTCTGCTATGGTAACTTCAATGATAAGGCATCTTCCCACAAGGTGCAGAGAGGAGTGTGGGTCCTCTATGAGCATGGCAGCAAAGGTGGTGCTCAGATGGTGGCCAGAGGAAACAATCCTTGGTTCGGCTGGTTCAATGACCGACTGTCCCATGTGCGCCCTCTGAAACCTGGGAAATCCAGGGTAAAGGCAGAGGTTCTGTGGGATCAGAAAGAAGAGAATGTGAAATCTGTGGGGGTGGGGGTGGAGGGGTGGGGTCTCATCCATCCAAATCAAGCTAAATAGGACATTTCATACCTTCAGAGAAAATCACTCCCATGAGCAGCACTGTGCTGCTTATGAAGTTGTATTTTCCTGTTTAAGGCTTAGAACCTTATATCTACACTTTGTGGGCACATGCTGTTTTCTCATATTCAAATCTCAGGATTAGAGCAACCTACAGACATGAGACACATATCATAACAACCTACAAGACTATATAACCATGGTCTCATCAGTGAGTAATGTAGTTCGGAAAACAGCGAAAGGGGGCGGGGCTGATGCTCAACCTGCATACAGACTCTGACTGATCAGAGAGAGGGGGCGGGGCTGATGCTCACCCTGCATACAGGCTCTAACTTATCTGAGAGAGGGGGCGGGGCTGATGATCAACCTGCATACAGACTCTGACTGATCTGAGAGAGGGGGCGGGGCTGATGCTCAACCTGCATACAGACTCTAACTGATCAGAGAGAGGGGGCGGGGCTGATGATATCTCTGACCCAGATATTGAGTTATAGAAGAAAATGCAGTGCATCCAGAAAGTATTCACAGCGCACTGTGTTACAGCCTTATTTCAAAATGGATCCAATTCCTTTTTCCTTCAAAATTCTACACGATGCTCCACGACGACAAAGTGAGAAAAGTCACTTTGAACTTTTTTACAAATTTATTATGAATAAACACAAAAGTATATCATGTACATAAGTATTCATAGCCATTGTCATGACACTCAGAATTGAGCTCAGGTGCATCTTGTTTCCACTGATCCTCCTTCAGATGTTTCTACGGCTGGATTAGACACCTGTGGTAAATTCAGTTGATTGGACATGATTTGGAAAGACACACATATTTTTATATAAGATCCCATAGTAGACAATGCAGTTCAGAGCAGAAATCAAGCCATGAAGGCTAAGGAAGAGTCTATAGACCTCCAAGACAGGATTGTAGGGAAGGGGACAGAATTACAAAAGTACAAAATGACAAAACTCTGTCCTGAAGAAGCAAAGAATTCATTCAATTAAATTCACGACAATGTCAAGATAACAGAGCTTGAACAGGCTATTAATAAGATATGAAAAACCAGTTGGTGTGTTCTAAATGAGGCCTCCTACTAGTTTACTGTGCCATCTAGTGTTGATCAGATTAGTTACATACAATGTAATTTAAAAAAATTACAATTAATTAAATACATTTACAATTCTTTTACAGTCAGTTACAACCAACCCCTCTACTGTTACCCCTATGTTCAGAATGATATGAGCTTTAGAGTGAGGCTGGAATGTCTAGTTCACCTTCATTTGACCTTCATATGAACAGTACAGATGTTCCTGCAGCAAGTCGTCAGCACCTACACACCTCATCTGTGCTGTTCCACTGTTACTGAGGTCTTCAATGGTAAGACTCGGAGAGCATAGTGAGCGCTCCAGTTACGGAATAATGGGAAAACTGTCTCAGTGAAAGTGTGTTTTATTGTATGCAGGTGTGTTTTCCTGAGCACATCAGAAAATGTCACCCTGCCCCTGTTCCAATCCAGCAGCACTTGGATCCTCTGGAGTTTCTCTGTGGTTCGGAGAAAGTGAAGTGGCTGTCCTGGGCAGCGGACCCAATATTTATCAGTGCTGTTAAAGCCTAGAGCCCACACACCTCCCCACAGAGATCCCCCCTTTCTCGGGATAGATTCTGCCATCACTCCCACTTCCCAGCGAGCAGTGATTCCAACCTCAATGTCCCAAGAGTGTGTCCCTGAGTTAAAACCCTCAGAACCCAAAACACACTTGCACCAATCGAATCTCTCTGGATTATCAGGAAGCATTAATTCTTCATTTCTGCTCACTACAGCAGTGAGATCATCAGACAGGTGGAGGTGTGGGTGGGCAGTGTTGGGGTTCAGAGTAACAGGGGCTGAGGAGAGAGAAGAAAATGAAGTGTTTGTTTATCAACTGGATGAGGAATTGTGTTTAGTCTTGTGTAAGGTGCCTTCAGACATATACACTAAAACCCAGTTTGTTGATTATCCAAACCCTCATGACTGAACTAATCAAAGCCAGGGTCAGCTTCATTATCAGTGCTGCAATACGTACAAGACATACCGAGAATTAAAATAGCAATCTCCTGAACCCACACAGAGCTCTCATAAGGCGATTTGAGAAAACAACTCCAACTTACTGTACTGGATGACCTCCTGCATCTTCTCCCACAGTCTGAACTTCAGGTTAGAAAGGTGTTTGGCTACATTGATCAGAGCTCCTGATGTCTTCTCTGGACCATTTGGTGTTTCCTTCACTCTTAAAATAATAGATAATGTAGTGTATAGCATACTGAGATCATCGTGTTTATCCATTCAGTTGCAACTCAAAGCACAAGAGTGTCATATTTTTTGTTTGTTTTTGTATAATCAATAACATTTGACCATTAAGACGTAGCACACTCTATTGATAAATTATCATAAATCATAACAGTTCCATTTGCATACTGTAGGGCATGGGTGCTCAAGTCTGATCCCAAAGATCTACCATCCAAGAGACTTCAGGTCTAAAACACCTAGCTCTGTAATTCAGATGTTCCTGAAGGCCTTCATTACCAGGATCAGATGTGTTATTTTAGGGTTGTAGCTGAGCTCTATATGGTGACTGATCATCAGAACCACATTCTCTCTTGGCTCTCGGCGAAGACGGCCGCACTTTCCTCCCTCTCCTCCCTTTTCTCTCCTGCTTAGCTCTTCAGTCTTGTCTGCTACTATCTCATTTGGGAGACTCGCTCAACGCTGTTCTTCTAAACCAAAGTATGGATTTGATCAATTGGTCTCTCAATGCAATTGACACCATCTTCTCGAAGAGAAGTCTGGGTTCGGGGGAACCTGCGTGCCCTGACGGACATTTGCGGCTGGATACACAATGGACTCCTGGGAGAGGTGGAGGGTCGTGTGCCTGGCGGCGCTGTCAGTCGAGGATGTTGAGGATATATATTTGGATTTTTGATAGTGAGTACTCTGCTGATTGGAATGGGCACTGCACTGGCATATCGGAAAATTAGAGAAGTGTGGGCAGCTATCAAAGGCCCCTTTAAGCTGCCTGAGATGTTTGACACTCTGGGCAAGGCTGTCAGGACTCAGACTGTGACTTTACATCGCACATTGGAGAACATCTCGGAGAAACTGTCAGTTTTGCAAAGGAGTATTGATCGTCTGGGAGACCATACAACACGAGATGAGAAGCTGCAAAATGGACCCTACTCTCTCCCAGACAAAATATTCTTGTTATCAGCTATTCGGCTCCCCCCTATCAGCTCTGACCTTGGCAGATGCTGGAAATCTCCCGCGGAGGACAACGTTCTGGGATGCTCCCTCCCTTCTCCTACCTACTGTTGATTGCAGTCTCTGGCTGGCTGCTCAAGGCTGTTTTCGGGAGTTGTTGAACTTTGTTATCTAAGAACTCAGACATTGTCATGACAACTGCTGGACTTCAGGTTGAGCTTCCGGGCAAGGCGCCATCTGCAGGAGGAAAAACGTCTTCGCAGCTTTTTCTTCCCTCCCTGGAGGAGCAAGGACGGCAAATGTGCACTATCTATCTATCTATCAGTAGTGGCCACCCCTCTTGTAGGGCTTTAACAGTGTTTATTGCCTTCACATCTTGCATGCTGATATATAGTGTATTTATCCAGCTTATAGACATAAGTCCTCTGGCATTTTGCTACTATGTATTAATGCCACCATCCTTTTGGTCCAACTGTTGCCCATCAGGTTAAAACTCAGTTAGTTCATTCTATAATATTGACAAAATATCAAAACTAAAGAATAAATGTGTGTAGTGACCACAATGTGTGAAAAGATTAACTGAATTGAACTTGTGTTGGATATTAATAATCTGACTCTGGAGGCCAACTAATTAACAGCCCCAAGCTGTACACCAGTGAGGAATCTGTTTTCCAGTACAGTTATAAGAACTGGCCTCGACCAATATGGCAGTAGCATTGATGTAAAATCTAGTGGCATACGTGGTTCTTGGTATATATGTCTATGATCCAGTTGCTATTGTAGTAAATGTTGTTGCAATTTTATTATGAAATTGTGGTTCATTATGAAATACTATATTACAGTTAGTATTTTGATTTAATTACATAATTAAAGCCATTATCATGTACTTACTTATTCATTGTTGACTGGATGTTCTGAGAAAAGAGAAACAGAAACATAATCAAATAGATCCGAAATATTCAGATCATAAATGATTATTCTCTTAATTTAAAGCTCAACCAGATGTACACTACATGTAAAACACATGTCCAAATATTTGTGGACACCCTTTCTATTGAATGCATGTTACTTTAAGTTGCACCCATTGCTGAAACAGATGTGCAAATGCACAAACAGAACCAACATCCATGCCGTTTTCATCCGTGTCAGCAAGGGGTCGATCTACCACAAATCAGTTCATAGCGAACTGTCCTTCATTCACTTAAATACTTGTTTTGCACGTCTTACAGCCATTCTGCAAACTTTAGACATTAGACATTAGACACATTTAGACACTAGTTTCTCCCACTATATAGAATTTTCTACAAATCCAATATGCACAAATGTACAGAATGTACTTAAACTCTCCGACTGGGAATGCAATCTGATACAGGTGTTTACATGGCTATCGTTCTTCTATTTAACTGATTTAAAAGATTGGATTGGAATGGCCTCAATCAGATTGCTTGTACTCTTTTCCGACTGAGCAATTAGTCGAATTATTAACAGATTATTTGGGAGCATGAAAACATAGCTAATGTTTGGTAGAGATTGAGAGGTTTCTTACCTGTAAGAACTGAATGTCCTCAGCTTCCATCTCCTTCTCTATTTTTCTGATTGTGTCTGAAAGAGATGATATTTCTCCATTCATCTCCTCAATCTTCCTCCTCATCATCCGACTCTTCTGCTCCTCTTCCTCCTTCAGTGCAGCTCTCCTTGTTGCTTCTTCATCTTTGAGAAACTGGTGAAGCTTCTCAAACTCCTCCTTTATCTGCCTTTCTGTGTGCTGGGCCTGTGTCTGGAATGAGAGACCATTAGGAATCACAAACTCTGATAAATGTTCTACAAGCATTTACCACCTACAGGAGAAGTGGACCTTCATTACACCTTCATCATAGACATGACCTTAGTGACATGAGGGACAAATCAAGATGATGCCTCACCTTAATGTGGGCTGCTGTTTGCTCATAGTCTTGTTTTGTGGCCTCAAAGATCTTCAGTTTCTGCTGCAGAGACTCTGAAGTGGTCTTTAGTTCTGTCTGGAACAATCAGAAATGCACGTTAATGGAGCAATAAGCCTCACCCTTGCCAAAAATTATCATCTTCAATTTCTAAGGACCATATCAAGGAAAAACTAATTTTAAATGGAGTGTGTAAACTTTATTAATGGTCTTTCTTGGAACAGAACAAGGAATACATTCAAAATCCCTTAATTTGGATCATTTTATTGGGGTGCGCTGTGGTTGACTTAGTCGTTTAAATATTTTCTACAAACAAAGTTGACTTGTCTACACTTAAAAGTTAGGGAGTAGATTTTCTTTTTTGGAGACATGAGGTTTCATTATCACAGCAATAATATGTGGGTTAGTGTGAGTGGGTGGAGCTAAACTGCATATGGGATGCATAGATGGAAGGTTATTCGGGCCTTCAAGCCATGTGTTTCCAGTCTTCTTCCCGTAAAGTTCCATAACAGGACAGATGTCATATGACACAGCTCCAGTTCTGTGTGTGGGGTACATTTTCTGAACTTCATGAGCCGATAGAATTAAAGTCCTACCTTAAAATTATGCACAGCTTCATCTGTAGGACAGCAGCTGTGACCTTTATGGCTCTGTGATGCCTGACACACCACACACACAGGCTGCTGATCGTCCAAACAGAAGAGTTTGAGTTTCTCATTGTGCAAACTGCAGACCACCTCAGACCCTGCTGAAGTTCTTGGACTCCTGCTCTCTAGAAAAGCCTCACAGATGTTCTTCAGAGCCAAGTTTCGGGGAGGATCTGATTTCAAGGGGCATCTTCTCCTACAAACTGGACATTCCCGAGATCTCTTTGTCTTCCAGAACTGCTGCAGACAGGTTCTACACACACTGTGGGAACACGACAGAACAACAGGATCACTGAAGATCTCACAGCACACAGGACATGAAAGCTCTTCTTCTGAAAGAGGGTTTCTTGCAGCCATTTCCTCCAGTTGCTGCTGCTTCTCTGTACTGTTTGCTTCAGTCCAGGCAGTTTAAGACACAACAGCACAGATCATTATCAGTTGCTGAAGGCTTCATTAATCCCACGTCTCACTACAAGCGAACATATCCAGCCGTTGATTATATGTTTAATCTGATGTATTCCAATAAAAGAAACATGGATCTACCAAGAAGAATGTGGAAATATGGCGTACCACCTCCTTGAAAAGGAAAGGGAGGAGTGTTGATGACAATGCACACAGCTGTAATTGTTTACTTTGTCCACTTGATGTCGACAATGGGCATATTATTCAAGGAGCAATACACCAGCCATAACATTTATAAGACTGCCATGTGATGGAGTGAATCACCAATGAAATGGTTCCAGTGAACAATCCAGTCTTGACACTGATGTGGTGAAACCTTATATGAAAGCTGGACAGTGCATCATCTCTCAATAGTGTAGCCATCACAGGTCTAGCGGTTACTGGCCGGTTCCAATATGATGATTAATTCTGCCCAGTTATTTCAATGGCAAAACTGCTCATATTCAATCTCGTTTTTCTCCTCTATACTGTAATTGCATCCTCAATCTCTAATTGCAACAGTTAGTTTTCCCTCTGCTTTTGCCTCCAGGAATCATTTTTCTAAATGTTATTCAGCCTTAGTCATGTACCTGATAGGTCATCCAGTCACATATAAGCTGGTAACTGACTGTAGAGAGACTTGTGAATAAAAATAAGCCAGTGTGCTTCTCTTCATGCTACCAATGACCAACCATTTTTACAGTCTGTAGTGGTGAGTTCTGCAAGGCTCAGCAGTTATAAATCTCAGAGCAGAATGGTAAATTGAGTCTAGTGGCTTGAGAGCACTGGTGGACACCTATCTATATGCTACTTCACCATAGTCCAAGACTGACAGTATGGTTGGCTCCATTGCTCTTCTTCTGGCATATGTGGGCAGACACAATTTCACATGACTGTATAGCAGTTAATCAACTTAAAACTGTATCATCATGACTGTAGTGATGACTTTATTGTTTCCTCACATCTTGTGGCTGCTCATGATTCAGCAGCCTCATAATATGCATTAGGTTACCTGATGGTCAGCAGTGTCTGAATGTTAGTCAAGCATAAAGGTCAACGATTGCTTGGACTCGTCAAATCCAATATATAAAGGTCAAGAACTGAGGAGACCTTGGCGACCTTGATGCAAGCTTAATGGTTTGGTACACTTGACCTGGCAAGTGTACATTTGGACAACCACCCTAAAACCACCTTATCTAATGGGACAATGGGACTATTCCAGTTCTGCAGAATGCCCTTCGGGCTCTGTAAAGTGCCAGCAAACTTCAAGAAAAGAACACAATACTTCCTGTGTGGCCATGTCCCAGAATTTTTGTTCTTGATGAATGTGAAGGAGGTCAGAGCATTTCTTGGGTTGACAGACAATTATCAACAATGCCTTTCTGACACCTAAATATCAAGGTCAACCTTTGGTGCATAAATGGGAGAATCAAAATGCTAATAGTTGACTCTTTGACTTTAATGCAGAGTATTTTTTGGCATTAACTCTTTTGGAATCAACCCTCATCACTACTCACGTCCAACATGGAGAGATACTTGGAATTACTGGTCATGAGTTGACCTTGATGTCAAAGAATTAAAAGAATTCTTCCACTCCAGTACATTGAGGTCAACTTATGGCCAATGACTTGGAGAGTCAAAATGCTTGGATGCTTTTTTCCATCATGAATGACTCAAGGACCATTTTGGCAGCTGCTCAAGTAATAAAAGAAATCATCAGATACTGCAAAACATAGCTGAGCTCTTCATTGCTGGGCCATTTAAAGTGATGGTGAATGCTGACTGAAGCCTTGAAATAAGATGAGCTAGATAAAACCCAAATGCTCTGAAATGACAGCTGTACTGGTTGATAACTGATCTCAATTTTAGAGAATCATAACTGTAATGCTGACTTCCTCAGTATGTTGCTCTGAGTTTCCTTACATCTTGTAACTGCTGCAGGATTCAGCAACTTCATTGGGTGCAACAGGTTCTCTGATGGTCAGATGTGTTTGAACAACATTGTCATGCTGATTTGACCTTATGAACTTCTCACCCTTGCATAGTGATAGTTAGCAAAGGAAAATACATTTGAGCAGCTTAAGAGGTCCTGAAAATAACATTTGCTATGTACGACTGTCTCGGAAAGTACTAAAACCTGGCAAAAAATGTATGTCAAACTCCAAAATATCCTGCAAATATCATGGCCTAGGGGCAATGAGCTTAAGCATACCTAACTTTAGCACAATGATAAGAACAACTGACTTGGCCATCCTTGCTTCTGCTTTTGTCTAGATTCAGTTGGCGTTGGTATGGAAACAAGAGTAGAAACATCATCTTTGGTTCTTCACTGACTCAGGATCAGCAGAATCTGCACATCATACCCTATATATACAGACAGGGTGGAGTGCACTGTTCACAGACTTTCAGATTCGCCTCGCCTCGACTGCATCGACTTCAGAAGCAACACCATGAGCAAGATCATCATCTACGAGCATGTTAACTTTCAGGGCTGCAGCCGAGAGTTCACCTCCTCTGTCTACAACTTAGTCTATGAGGGCTTCAATGATGTTGTCTCGTCTCTGAAGGTGATAGGGGAGCCATGGGTGGCCTATGAACATGTCGACTTCAAAGGTTCTCAGTATGTCTATGAGGAGGGAGAGTACCCCACTGTGGACGCCAATGACACCATTTCTTCTCTGGAGAAAGTGACGGAGGATCTGACAAACCCTCAGATCACAATTTATGAGCATGCTAACTATGTAGGCAAGAGCATTGTTCTCACCACTGAAACCAACCTGTGCCACCTCTATTTCAATGATGTGGCATCTTCTCACAGGGTGCAGAGAGGAGTGTGGGTCCTCTACGAGCACATCAACAGAGGTGGTCTTCAGGTGGTGGCCAGAAGAGACAACCCTTGGTACGACTCGTTCAATGACCAACTGTCTTATGTGCGCCCTCTGAAGTCAGGGAAGCCCATCATAAATGCAGAGGTCCAGTGGCATCTGAAAGAAGAGAATGTGAAATCTGTGGTCATCCACTCTGTTTGTGGTCTGAATCATGGCGACCGTGAGCAAAGCTTCTCCAATGAACTGAGTAAAGAGTATATGGGCTCAGTCACTGACAGCTTCACCTTTAGCTATGCTACACAATTACACTGGGGAACCTCATTTCATGTAAATGTGGGATTTCTGAAGGGAGAACATAACATTTCTCTGGACACCACCTTCACTGTGGTTAAGGGGAAGACTAACACCAGAACTGAGACTAAGAGCATCCAAGTTTCCCTGCCTGTTATAATCGCACCTCGCACCAAGCTTACTGTGAACATGGTGAGAAAGGAGGTTGATGTAAAAGTTCCAGTCAAGCTGACCATCATCAGAGGTTCCCAAAGCACCATCGAGTATGGAGAGTACAGGTGTCAGGTTGGCAACTCTATCACCACTGAGTTCGCGGAGGAACAGATCTAGAGCACCGGTTGGTGAGACAGATTTCTTCAGTGAGTCACCAAGATATAACTTATGATAATCAGATATACCTATGAAAAAGTTCAGACATCCCATGAATACCATTGCCGTGAATAGCAGATGAAGGTGACATAACTCCACACAAAAACTGAAGATAAATCATTTGTAAAATATAATGATTATTATAAATTATATTTTCTTGTGAGGGTAAAGTTTGGAGCCCCCTGCTCTCTGACATCGGCTGGAAGAAAGATTGCTGCAGTGGTCCTGAAAGGAATTCTTTCAGCTATGTTTCATTAAGTAGACGTCAGCTGTTCTAAATGGTTGTTTAATGATGATGATGGCTGTAGTAATTTTAATCAGACTCAGCAATGTTTAGGATCTAACTTAATGAGCTGTTTTCTCTTTTCTCCAGTGACCCTGACAGGTGCTGGACCCTCTGCCCGCCAACACTGCCTTGAAGATTTCACAGGACGTCCATTTGAGATTTGAAAAGACATTATTATACTGTTAAGTCCATACATTATTTCTTCTTTGAATTTGGATTGCCTTGGCAGTTTATTTATTTCCAAAACATTGTCTTGAAATGAACAGAACATAAACGGTTCATTGTGGTTTGCATTTTGCAGTGAATGTGAAGATGTGAATGCAAATCACACAAACAGATCAAATAAAATATTTAACCCACAAGAGGCCAGAATCAGTTTCAAATATTAATGATATTTTTAACTATATATATATATATATATATATATATATATATATATATATATATATTATAGTGTGTGTAGACATATTATGTTATTATTACATATTATTATTATTAATACACACAATAATAATAATAATAATAACAATAGGTACTCTATTATATAAAATTATATGATTTTATTAGTATATAACTGTCATCTTTGAGAACTGTGTAGATTTTTATTTCTAAAACAATTATATATATATAGTAATGTCTAAATATAAATGGTGACATACATTATTTACTAAATATTCATTAATACATATTATTAATACACTGATATGACTACATTACAAAGTAACTGATTTATAATGAATGAATGAATATATCATCCCAAGCAGCCAATACCTTTGATTTTAGAAGAAACTGAATGAACAGTTGTGAACAATACCTTGTCCAGTTATTATTATCCCTGTTTTAGTTTTAGATAGAGAGTATGCTATATGCCACCAAATATTTTTACAGAACACTGCATACACGCACTTGTCACCCTGTGCACACTTGTGGTCAATGCAGACTAAAGTTATTCTAAAGCTAATCTGCATCTTCTTGAACAGATTCAAGAAGCAATTAGACAATTTAGAGTAAAACTTATTATAGAAATTGGAAATTTGTCACATTGAGAATCTTTTTTCAGCTGTAGAGAAATGGGGTTATCAGTAGAGCTGGGTCTTTCTTCTTGACCCCCGACCAAGACCATCATAAATGTGCCAACACTGTTCGATCTGTGCTCTTCTGGCGGATTTGTGGCCGACAAAGAGATCTTCGCTGGACTCTCAGAGACCGCAGCAGGCTAAAAAGACGGAATAAATGATTAGACAGACCATCATATGAAAAAACTGAGCAGTGATGCCAGTTCCTCCAAAAGATACATCGACTCACCTGCTGCACTGACACCTGTGGCCGTCTCTTCCAACGACGCTTTTTCTTGAAGACTGCTGCTGCACCCTGAGCAGCTTTAGCCCAATTGGCCTGGAGCCCAGCAAGTATGTCATCTACCTGAAAGACAATAAATCACATTGAGACACGTTCAAATATCAACCCATTCATATGATCACTGCCATGTTCTTTATATCAGACATTAATATGGCAGCAAAATACCATTTGTTAACCATAGACGTGTAGCAGAAGTAGTGGAAGAGTAATGTGTTGCAATTTACCTTAGAAGTACAGAGCATCAGGCTTAATGCAATAAAGAAAGAAGCCTGGTTTTCAAACTGCAGCAACATGTCTGTCAGCTTGTTGGCCTTGGTGGATGGTGGTATGGCCTGAATTAGTGGCCACAGCTCACCTGAGCAAAACACACACAATGTTAGTCAGAAAAAGGTGTAAATTCGCAGTTTGATAATAAGTTTAAAAACTATTCAATTATAATAAAAGGTTTAAGGAAGCGTATGAAACTGCAGCTGATCTCATGTTAGGCCACACAGCTACATCAAAGCACAACGTACTATTTATAACACTGCCACTTGACACACATATTGCATCCACTGGTATACCAAATAAATGTTCTTGACTTACCCAGCAGCTGCTTTTGCTCATGTGGTGAATATGTGGCCAGCAATGAGGCTGTCAATCGCTGGTCCTCAAAGACCACAGCAGGCTGAAACGGTGGGAAAAGGATTAGACAGATCTGCAAAAGGGACTGGGACCAAAAACATCCAGCTACACGAGGCCAGTTTCACCAAAAGATACAAAGACTCACCGTTGCACTGGACACCTGAGGCTGTGCAGTGATGTACTGCTGACTATCGAACACTACCTCCCATGTATTGTGTGACACATTCATACAGTGGAGTGCCTGAGCAGCAGCTGCACTGGCCCATAGAGGCTGACATGTTCAGCATATCTGGAAAGAAAACACACATTGCTTAGAGGGCTGAACAATATAAAGGCGTGCAAATTGGAAAATGAGTCATTTGAAAGTATGGACTCACCAACACAGTGAGTAAGCCCAACATAGGGCACTGGTTGGGCAGGCCACATAGAATGATATGGCTGGTGCATTGGAGGTAAAGGGTGCCGACAGATATTGACTGGCATAACTGGCTCTGCTGGATTTTCGATGTAGACATTCGTAAATCCCTCTGGTCCAAATTCAGCCTGGTGTTCCTGGCAAGATCGGAAGTGCTCCAAAACCCTGCAGTTATAAACATTCAGGTCAGAGACAAGCTCTTTATGTTGCACCGAATTTAATTCAATTAAATACAATTAATACAATAGATAGATGGCTGGATACATGGATGGATCAATTTAAAGGAGACTGGTGTTAAAATGTCACTTACACTTTCTTGTCATTAAATAGCATGCCATTTAGTCTTTCACCCTGAGCAGCTTTTGTAGCCCAATTGGCCTGGAGCCCAGCAAGTATGTCATCTACCTGAAAGACAATAAATCACATTGAGACACGTTCAAATATCAACCCATTCATATGATCACTGCCATGTTCTTTATATCAGACATTAATATGGCAGCAAAATACCATTTGTTAACCATAGACGTGTAGCAGAAGTAGTGGAAGAGTAATGTGTTGCAAATTTTACCTTGTAGCGCAGAGCATCAGGCGACTGCAATAAAGAAAGCAGCTCTTGGTTTTCAAACTGCAGCAACATGTCTGTCAGCTTGTTGGCCTTGGTGGGATGCATGGCCTGAATTAGTGGCCACAGCTCCTCACCTGGAGCAAAACACACACAAATGTTAGTCAGAAAAAGGTGTAAATTCGCAGTTTGATAATAAGTTTGGTAAAAACTATTCAATTATAATAAAGGTTTAAGGAAGTGTATGAAACTGCAGCTGATCTCATGTTAGGCCACACAGCTACATCAAAGCACAACGTACTATTTATAACACTGCCACTTGACACACATATTGCATCCACTGGTATACCAAATAAATGTTCTTGACTTACCCAGCAGCTGCTTTTGCTCATGTGGTGAATATGTGGCCAGCAATGAGGCTGTCAATCGTGCTGGTCCCTCAAAGACCACAGCAGGCTGAAACGAGGGAAAAGGGATTAGACAGATCTGCAAAGCGGACTGGACCAAAAAACATCCAGCTACACGAGGCCAGTTTCACCAAAAGATACAAAGGCTCACCTGCTGCACTGACACCTGAGGCTGTGCAGTGATGTACTGCTGACCATCGAACACTACCTCCCATGTATTGTGTGACACATTCATGTACAGTGGAGCTGTCGGAGCAGCAGCTGCACCGTTCACAGAGGCTGACATGTTCAGCATATCTGAAAGAAACACATTACTGTTTAGAGGCTGAACAATATAAAGGCGTGCAAATTGGAAAATGAGTCATTTGAAAGTATGGACTCACCAACACAGTGAGTAAGCCCAACATAGGGCACTGGTTGGGCAGGCCACATAGAATGATATGGCTGGTGCATTGGAGGTAAAGGGTGCCGACAGATATTGACTGGCATAACTGGCTCTGCTGGATTTTCGATGTAGACATTCGTAAATCCCTCTGGTCCAAATTCAGCCTGGTGTTCCTGGCAAGATCGGAAGTGCTCCAAAACCCTGCAGTTATAAACATTCAGGTCAGAGACAAGCTCTTTATGTTGCACCGAATTTAATTCAATTAAATACAATTAATACAATAGATAGATGGCTGGATACATGGATGGATCAATTTAAAGGAGACTGGTGTTAAAATGTCACTTACACTTTCTTGTCATTAAATAGCATGCCATTTAGTCTTTCAATGGCTCGGTCAGCTGCCTCCTGGGTCTCGAAATCTACATAGCCATAACCCATGGAGCCATTCTCATCACACACCACCTTGGAAAGAAGACAAAGGGGCGCAAATGTAAATCAAAATCATGGAGCCACCACAAGCATTTGTGCACAAAAACATGTTAGCCTAATGTGTCTCACCTCACAGGACAAGATGGTCCCAAAAACGGAGAACGTGTCAAAGAGCGCTTCGCTGTCAATGGACTCTTCTAGGTTTTTAATAATGATGCTGCCTATGTTGGTCCTGACTGTGTCGTCAAAGTGGTTCCTCATCCCCCATTTGGGCTTGTCATTGATGACCTCAGGGTTCAAGAAGGCCAATGCTTTCTCAGCTGAAGAGGGAGAGGATAAACAAAGAATAAGTTTCTTCTTTTTATTAAACTGATTTCATTCTCCACTAATTACTCTCACAGTGTAATTACTAGAGGGTGCAGTTACACTGTAAACTCTACAGACACAATAATGAATAATAAAGTAAAGAATAATAATAAAAGAACACCAGCATAGCAGACTCAGACAGGGCAGGGAAGGTCTTTTTTCATTTTCTTTAAATGCATGGTGCACATATACATGGAATGACATGCTTATGCATGACTGTTATAAGATAAATAAAACTGTGCCACACAGAACAAAATATGGTGAGTTCTTATTAGTGTCCAGATTATTATGAACACAGTCTGGGAATGAAATATTCACGTGTGTATTTATTTGTTTGGATAATTTATGATTTAGTAAGCATGCAAACAGCTCCTTGCTCTTTTGAAACGGTTTGATAGCCATGTTCATAAGTGTTGAGAAGACCACACCCAATCCTTCAGAACTTAAGCCTTGCCTCTAGTCTCTTGCGAATAGGAGTTCAACTCACTGTCTGCCCTCTGCTGGAAGTTCACATAAGGGCTGATGGAATCAATGGGTCCAATCTGGCTGAACTTCTGGAGCAGCATGTCTACAGTGACAGTGGGGTCTAGACCTCCAACATATGGTGATGTCATTGTTAAGGATCTTGAACTGAAGTCTGTCTCTCTGGTCAGTGGTCCAGGACCAAAAAACACTAGCAATGAGCTGCTATTTATAATGTATTATGACGTAATGCCAATATTCCGTTGTCAAGGAATTGCCTTAGAAACCTACTATGACGTCAGACTGTTCTGCGATGTAAGAGTGACGTTAAAACATTTTACACTGATCCAATCCGACCAGGTCAGAGCTGCTGATCCCACTGGTGGGACTGGTAAAGGATTAATGGTAGCATGGATGTAGAAAACACTACTACACCTGTCATTGTTATGATGAACAAAATAAATACATTAAAAAAAATAAAAAATAAACCAGCTACCAGAACAGTCCGGAGGTTACATTTGATTAGAAATGATGGCCATTTTAGTAGTTATGGGATTCTGGGATTTCTGGTGTTCAGTATCATCAATTAAATGCATTTTATAGGCTTGAAGTTTGATTGCAAGTGTAATGTTTTTCATGGGCCCTACGATGGAGTTCAGTGCGCTCAGAATTGCCGGCTGTGCACCGGCTCCTCCGTGACCCTATTCAGGAATAAGCGGTACAGAAGATGGATGGATGGATGGATGGATGGATGGATGGATGGATGGATGGATGGATGGATGGATGGATGTTTTTCATGGTGTTTTATACCAACTTCTAAAATAGTAAAACATTTCACTATAAAATGTAGTAAAATTCATGGATAAAGTGATTAATTAGAAAATAAACTTTATAGTATGTGAAAACCGGTTTGATAGCATGAAAATAATTTTCGGGTTGGATTTATAGATTTGTGAATTTCAGAATTAGTTTGAGATAATAATGGCTAAAGGACATTGAACTTAATACATTTATTTGATTTTAAATATCAATAAAAATAATAAACTCATTTATAAATGTTTCTTATAATGTTTCAAAACAGTTTGGGATCGTGATGTGTACTGAGTTTGAGTAATTAAATTAGTCTAAAATTAATTACTTGAATACATATCTTTAAGTTTATTTAGTTGATTATTTTTCACTGTATTTATTTTATCTTTTGTAAACTGTTTGGTGCGTCTCTGTGTGTTGACTGTAAGGGTTTATAAATGTGTTATTTCACTGACTGAATCAGGCTTCTGTACTTTTCTTTTAAGAAAAAATAAAACGTTTCATTTTTCATGTAATAAACAGTATTGATACAGTATTTATTCCACTTATTAGTGATATTAACAAACACATCGCAAACCCGTCTTTACAGATAAACAGAGAAACCTCTGGATCTGCAGCCAAATTTTAATCAGTTATCAACAAAGACAAAGCATCTAAATGGACTGGCAGAGAGATAGAGGTTCATTATTATTATTATTATTATTATTATTATTATTATTATTATTATTATTGTTGTTGTTGTTGTTGTTGTTGTTGTTGTTATTATTATTATATATTTTTATTTTTATATTTTTAGTAGTAGTAGTAGTAGTAGTAGTAGTAGTAGTAGTAGTAGTATTTAAGTTTTATCTTTCTATTCTATTTTTATATTTGATATAAATGGGTGCAGCTGTAAAAATTTGCTATTTCAATCTGGGATTAATTAAAGTCATTCTGATTCTGATTCTGATTTATTAAGGGACACGAATGTTCACATCTAAATTAATCTAAATTAAGATTTTAAAACTATATTTATCTTTTGTCTGTTCTGTAAATGCCAGGACAAAGCTGCATCCTAATCTGTAGACAAGATTCTGAAAATGGTGCTGTTAAAATGAAATGGTTAAAATCTTTTGGTGTCTAAACCTAGTGTTTGGTTTTGTGTCCCTTTTTACAGACGTTGGTGGGACAGAAATCCTACTTTTCTGTCCAAAAGCTTCCCATCAAACTGTCTCTTGTTTCAATACGTTAGCTTCTCTTTATATTACCTTCTCTTTAAGTAACTGAAATGAATCTTCTGAAATTCAGTCTCAGAGCTTTATTCGTTACTGGATCAGTAATTTGGGGGATTTAAAATGTCCTGTTTCTGCTAAAGTTAAAAGTTTGACTATAAAACTCTGAACAGAAGTGAACTTTTAAGACTGAGGTTTGATTTCGACCATAGTAATCGTGTCAGATTGGGACTCGGAGGTCGGATCATTTGTTCTTTAAGTATTAATAGTCATTTTGGGATTAAATTTCCTAAAGGGATAAAAAAATGGATGATATTACAAAATTGTCCACGTTTACTAGAAAAGACATTTTTCATTTTGAATATTGAATTCTTAATGATCATCTTTATTTGTTTGGGTAAATTATTTATTCGCATTTTCATCCCCTTTTATAGTCTTTCACAGTTTTCTAAAAGAAATGTGTGATATTACTTCACAGAATCTAATTTCAGATTTCCAGTGAAAGAGAACCAGTGATTCTGGTTTTCTAATGTTTTTTTTCTGACGTTTCCTGTTGTGTTACCTGGTTATTCTCAGTGTGTGTTTAATGCTGCTCTGATGTGTTTTATTATACAATTTATTAATAAACTATAAATTCAATAGAAGTTGAAAACCCCTCTCAGCCCCAGATCAGTGCTCTCTCTCTGACTCAGGAGCAGGATCTGCAGCATTACGGCGGGTTCTGTCGAAGGGGTTGTGATCATATATTTACTCGGTTATTAATGTAACGCACAGAAACGATATTTCTGCGTCTCTGTCTCACAGCAGACCCGTTTCAGACTGAAACTCTGATTAGTGATGAGGGATGATTGCTGATGATGGTAAAAACACCGATTTTGCCTCTTATTGAGCAGATAAATGATTTAATTTACTTATTTTTATTCGTTAATTTTTGCTGTTAAATAAACACGCTGTTTATCGTTACATTATTAACTTTAATATAAATGACATCTAGTCAGTCTTTAGTTACATTTCACCCAATTTATTTATGATTTTTGCTTTTCATTTTTACTGCTCCATGAGCGCTGAGGTGGTGTGTGTGTGTGTGTGTGTGTGTGTGTGTGTGTGTGTGTGTGTGTGTGTGTGTGTGTGTGTGTGTAGACTTTGTTATTATGAATAAATAAAGTCCTCTGTGTAACTTTAGGGTTCAGATGGTTCCTCTGTTACCATCCTTCTAGTTTCTGATGTGTTTAATCTTCCAACCAGAGGACTGGTATTAAAATGATTTGAACAACTAAACAACAATAATAAAATGTGTCCATCAAATTATGTACAGTTTATGTGTTTTAATTTAGCATTTAGTAAGCAAACAGATTAAAAATTATGATTAATAATAATATAATTGTGTCAAATGATTTGAACATTTGAACAGAACATCTTCAAACCCTTCACTATTAAAAATAACAAATAAACAAAAAAGTGAGCATTTGGCCTTGTGATGCATGACAACTTTATTGTGTTGCACTTTTTCCTGAATGATCTGATTGGCAGAATTGATCATCTCCATCTTCTGACAGCTCCTGGTTTCAGGTTGATGATGAACTGAAGCCATCTAGTGGAGAAAGCATACAATTACAATACAGCCTCTGACTGAGCCCACCTTTTTCAAAGCCTCTCCTCCAGTACTCTCCCTCGAGCTGTTTGGACTGAAGGTGCTTTACAAAGAAACTGGCACAACAGCACTTGAAGGAAATGGCTTCAAGAAGCTCTCTTTCAGAAGAAGAGCTTTCATGTCCTGTGTGCTGTGAGATCTTCAGGGATCCTGTTGTTCTGTCGTGTTCCCACAGTCTATGTAGAGCCTGTCTGCAGCAGTTCTGGAAGACTAAGGGGTCTCGAGAATGTCCACTTTGTAGAAGAAGGTTCTCAAAAGATGAGCCTTCCCGTAACTTGGTACTAAAGAATGTCTGTGAGGCTTTTCTAAAGAGCAGGAGTCGGAGATCTTCACTGGGGTCTGGGGTGGTCTGCAGTCTGCACAATGAGAAACTCAAACTCTTCTGTTTGGACGATCAGCAGCCTGTGTGCTTGGTGTGTCGGGACTCAAGGAAACACAAAACTCACAACTGCTGTCCAGTGGATGAAGTTGTGACTGATTGTAAGGTAGGAATTTTGTTTCAGTGTATCCAGACTGGAACTGTAAGATGTTGGTGGAGAATTATATGCAATTTAAGCCAAAGGTGAAGTCTCTCAGTGGGTGTAGTTTCAGAAGAAATACAAAGATCCTGAGTGAATCATCAGTCCATTGATATTGTTGTTTGTCGAAGGCGAGGTTCCTGAGCATAGAACATAAAGTGTGAGTTAATCATGAACCGATAAAGAGCTTTCACGTAGTGTAAAAGTTGTGTTTGTTCAATTCCAGACTAAAATCCAGACGGCTTTGGAGCCTATACAGAAGAAGCTGAAAGTCCTAGAAGAAGCTAAAATAGACTATGAGCAAACAGCAGCCCACATTAAGGTGAAGCATCATCTTGAATTGTCCCCCAGGTCACTAAGGTCATGTTTGTGATGAAGGTCCACTTCTCCTGTAGGTGGTAAATGCTTGTAGAACATCTGTTAGAGTTTGTGTTTCCTAATGGTCTCTCATTCCAGACGCAGGCCCAGCACACAGAGAGGCAGATAAAGGATGAGTTTGAGAAGCTTCACCAGTTTCTCACAGATGAAGAAGCAGCAAGGAGAGCTGCACTGAAGGAGGAAGAGGAGCTGAAGAGTCGGATGATGAGGAGGAAGATTGAGGAGATGAATGGAGAAATATTATCTCTTTCATACAAAATCAGAAACATAGAGAAGGAGATGGAAGCTGAGGACATTCAGTTCTTACAGGTAAGAGTTACTTTACCTCTCTCTCTCTCTCCTCATTTTGATCTGAAATCCATCTTTGTTTCTAAACCTGTTCTCTTTATTTCTCCTCTCAGAACTTCAAGTCTACAGAGAAACAGTAAGTCAATGTCAGATCAACCATTTCATCTCCTGTTCATTGAAATCTACAATCAATGGGATTAATTGTAAATATATGATTGTATTGTAATGAAATGAAGGGAAAAAGGTGTTATGGTTGTATTAATGAGAATCAAATGAAACAAATATTGATGTTTCGGTAAATAAATGAGTTTATTTGTCTTCTATTTTCAGAGCTCAGTGCTCACCAAAGCATCCAGAGAAGACATCAGGAGCTCTGATCAATGTAGCCAAACACCTATCCAACCTGAAGTTCAGAGTGTGGGAGAAGATGCAGGAGATGGTCCAGTACAGTAAGTTGGGTTTCTCTCAGGGTTGATCTCTCAGACACAATCTGCTTGTGGACGGCTTCGTGCAAATGTTTGTGTCTCCATGTTCTATTACATGCCTCTCGGATGAAGGTATCTATGATCAGAGTCTACTGGGCTGCCATTTCGGGTAAACAGCTAGTCCTTCGAGCTGCACATGTACCTTCTGCTTTTCAGGCTTTGCCTACAAGCTTGTGGGCTTCAGCACTGTCAGCCATTGAGCAGTCTTAACAGGATGCACTGATCTTGCAGACTATTCTGGTATGAAGTCATCAATAGGCTAAAGCTGCCTATTGGAGATCAGGAGGCATGAAACCTTGCATGTAGCTGTGGTTGTACCACCACTGAAGGATTTCCAGAGGACAACTGTGTATTATGTGCTTTCATAGACATGATGATATATTTTGTTTTCTCTCCTCAGCCCCAATTAGTCTGGACCCAGTCACTGCCCACCCACACCTCCACCTGTCTGATGAGCTTACTGTTGTCGAATTCAGAGACCAGAGATCATCAGTTTCTGATAATCCAGAGAGATTTGATGAAACCCCATGTGTTCTGGGTTCTGAGGGTTTTAACTCGGGAACACACTGCTGGGACGTCCAGGTGGGAGACCATGACAGCTGGATATTGGGTTTGATCCCAGCATCTGTAACGAGAAAGGGAGACTCTTTTTGGGATTCACTGTGGAACATGACTTACAGTAAAAGCAGTAATAGATATTGGACACATTGTCCAGGAGAGTCAAATTACTACCTCACCCCTAAAGAGAAGCTGCAGAGGGTCAGAGTTCAGCTGGACTGGGACAGGGGTCAAGTGACCTTCACTGATCCTCTTACCAGCACACACCTGCGCACCATAACACACACTTTTACGGAGAGAGTTTTGCCTCTATTCTGGAATAAGTCTGTTGGTCCTCTGAGGATCTTACCAGTGAAGACGTCGGTAACAGTGGAACAGTCCAGTTAACTTTCAGGACCCAGGATTCGCACTTTGTGGGCAGTTACATGCTGGTTTCTAGGCTTTGTATCTCAGGATCTTAGTAACTTACAGATGATAAATTAAAAAATTATAAGTGCAAGTCAATTTATAATCAAATCATGGTCTTCAAACTCCAATTCATTCATTCTCTTAATTTTTACATATCACATAAAGACACATTTCTGCAAATCTTTGAAAGTTTTTGTGAATAAAATTACATCAAACTACGAAAACATCCCAAAACATTGTCACTGGGTTCTAAAGGTTAAAGTTAACGCCACTCACAATGAACATTTATACAAGAATTATGGTCATAAGAATGTCATCACATGCATATTTTAAAGAATTAGAACTTTAAACTCTGCTTTGGTTCAGAAATGAATGTTTTACTGTGTGAAGTAAACTGCATTATATTATAATCTGTACAGATGATCATATGTCACAATAAACAGCTGTGAATATGAATGAATGACCTGACTGCGTCTCAGTTCGTCCTCAGTCGCTCAGTTTCCCGTTACACACTGACCCCAGTCTGAGAGACTGAGGAGAGCATGTTGGAGCAACTCATAATGTAATAACTGCACATAATGATGTTTCACCATCACAGAGATCAATGGTGTCATAATCTGCTACATTCAGACTATAGTCAATGTTCTCTCAGCAGATTCCCAATCAGGGTCTTAACGGTTCCCAAGGCCCTTCATCACCAACCCTGCTCTGGATGGTGGTAGGGTCACGATCAGGAGAATGAGGGAGGTCAACTCTTCTCCAGGGTCTGAAGGGAACCATAGAAAGATTGGTATATGTGTTACTACCATACAACATGTCCGGATACCACAATAATTCATAGAACTCAAGATCCACACTTCATGAGCACTATCATTGTTAATCTCATTATTACAAGTAAAATTAAAATTTCAACTCAGAAACACTTTTAATTTCAATATTCTAAATTTCAAGTTCAATTTGCAACAGGATCTCTGAGAAGTTTTAAAGTCTGAGTGCGTATTGCTGTGGGTATTAAGGTACCGGTGAGTTAAAATCGATGTGCTATGGGTATTACGGTACTGGTGGGTTAAAGGGTGAGTGCGCAGTGATGTGGGTATTACGGTACTGATGAGTTAACGTCTGAGTGCTTGGTGCTGCTGGTGTAACAGTACCAGTGAGTTAAAATTGAGTGCCCGGTGCTTTTGGTATTACGGTACCGGTGAGTTTAAAAAACGTGCGTGGTGCTTTGGGTATTACGGTACTGATGGGTTAAAGTTCGATTGCGCGGTGATGTGGATATTACGGTAACGATGCGTTAAAGTTCTAGTGCGCGGTGATGTGGGTATTACGGTACTGGTGTGTTAAAATCCGATTGCGCGGTGCTGTGGGTATTACGGTACCAATGAGTTAAAGTCTGAGTGCGCGGTGATATGGGTAATACGGTACCAATGAGTTAAAGTCCGAGTGCGCGGTGATATGGGTATTACGGTACTAACGGGTTAAAGTCGATTGCGTATTGCTGTGGGTATTACGGTACTGATTCGTTACAGTCCGAGTGCACGGTGCTGTGGGTATTACGGTATCAGTAAGTAAAAATTAGATGCGCGGTGCTGTGGGTATTACGGTACTGATGAGTTAACGTCAGTGTGCGCGGTGCTGCTGGTATTACGGTACCAGTCAGTTAAAATTGAGTGCCCGATGCTATTGATATTACGGTACCGGTGAGGTAAAATCGAAGTGCGCGGTGCTGTTGGTATTACGGTATCAGTGAGTTATAATCTGAGTGCGCGGTGATGTAGGTATTACGGTACTGATGGGTTAAAGTCAGAGTGCGCGGTGCTGTGGGTATTACGGTACCGACGAGTTAACGTGTGAGTGCGCGGTGCTGTGGGTATTACGGTACTGATGGGTTAAAGTTGAGTGCGTAGTGCTGTGGGTATTACGGTACTGATGAGTGACAGTCCGAGTGCGCGGTGATGTGGGTATTAGTCCGAGTTCGCGGTGCTGTGGGTATTACAGTACCAGTGAGTTAAAGTCAGAGTGTGCGAGGCTGTGGGTATTACGGTACCGATGAGTTAAAGTCAGAGTGTGTGGGGCTGTGGGTATTACGGTACTGATGAGTTAACGTCTGTGTGCTTGGTGCTGCTGGTGTAACAGTACCAGTGAGTTAAAATTGAGTGCCCGGTGCTTTTGGTATTACGGTACCGGTGAGTTTAAAAAACGTGCGTGGTGCTTTGGGTATTACGGTACTGATGGGTTAAAGTTCGATTGCGCGGTGATGTGGATATTACGGTAACGATGCGTTAAAGTTCTAGTGCGCGGTGATGTGGGTATTACGGTACTGGTGTGTTAAAATCCGATTGCGCGGTGCTGTGGGTATTACGGTACCAATGAGTTAAAGTCTGAGTGCGCGGTGATATGGGTAATACGGTACCAATGAGTTAAAGTCCGAGTGCGCGGTGATATGGGTATTACGGTACTAACGGGTTAAAGTCGATTGCGTATTGCTGTGGGTATTACGGTACTGATTCGTTACAGTCCGAGTGCACGGTGCTGTGGGTATTACGGTATCAGTAAGTAAAAATTAGATGCGCGGTGCTGTGGGTATTACGGTACTGATGAGTTAACGTCAGTGTGCGCGGTGCTGCTGGTATTACGGTACCAGTCAGTTAAAATTGAGTGCCCGATGCTATTGATATTACGGTACCGGTGAGGTAAAATCGAAGTGCGCGGTGCTGTTGGTATTACGGTATCAGTGAGTTATAATCTGAGTGCGCGGTGATGTAGGTATTACGGTACTGATGGGTTAAAGTCAGAGTGCGCGGTGCTGTGGGTATTACGGTACCGACGAGTTAACGTGAGTGCGCGGTGCTGTGGGTATTACGGTACTGATGGGTTAAAGTTGAGTGCGTAGTGCTGTGGGTATTACGGTACTGATGAGTGACAGTCCGAGTGCGCGGTGATGTGGGTATTAGTCCGAGTTCGCGGTGCTGTGGGTATTACAGTACCAGTGAGTTAAAGTCAGAGTGTGCGAGGCTGTGGGTATTACGGTACCGATGAGTTAAAGTCAGAGTGTGTGGGGCTGTGGGTATTACGGTACTGATGAGTTAACGTCTGTGTGCGCGGTGCTGCTGGTATTACGGTACCAGTCAGTTAAAAATGAGTGCCCGATGCTATTGGTATTACGGTACCGGTGAGGTAAAATCGAAGTGCGCGGTGCTGTTGGTATTACGGTATCGGTAAATTATAATCTGAGTGCGCGGTGATGTGGGTATTACAGTACCGGTGAGTTATAATCCGAGTGCGCGGTGATGTAGGTATTACGGTAACGATTAGTTAAAATCTGAGTGCGTGGTGATGTAGGTATTACGGTACTGATGGGTTAAAGTCAGTGTGCGCGGTGCTGTGGGTATTACGGTACCGACGAGTTAACGTGTGAGTGCGCGGTGCTGTGGGTATTACGGTACTGGCGGCTCTGCGCGGATGTGTCCGGAAGTGCGCGCGGAGCTCCGGGCGGTCTGATGCTTGGCGGAGTGTCCGGCGAAGTGTCCGGTGGGTTGTCCGGCAGGGTCCGGCGGGGTGATGGGTCTGCTGGCGCGGCTGCGAAAGCAGTGGTTCATTGTGGGGATCGTGCTCGTGATCAGCGCCGCTCGCTTCGCGCCCTCGCTCGGAGTTCGAGGAGGTGAGAGCAGCGCGGGGGTCTCCTCCGGGGGGGTGTTCATCTACTTTCACAACTTTTACAGCTGCTAGATCTAGAACCGGATCTAGAACCAGAGCCGCCTTCAGGATCAGATGGCGGAGCAATGAGGACAGGGGGCAGTGAGGAGAATGAGGATAGGGGGACAGTGAGGAGAATGAGGATAGGGGGACAGTGAGGATTGCGGGACAGTGAGGATTGGGGGGCAGTGAGGAGAGTGAGGACTGGGGGACAGGGAGGACAGGGGGCTTCCTGAACACTTTAGGGACACGTTGCATTGAGGCAGACCCGGATCTTTGTGTGTGTGTGTGTGTGTGTGTGTGTGTGTGTGTGTGTGTGTGTGTGAGAGAGAGAGAGAGAGAGAGAGAGAGAGAGAGATTCTCTAGTTAGGAGATCAGTTGTGTCTCAGGTTGTAAATTAATGTTAGAAATAATAATAGTTGTTATTTTATTAAATCAGTCTTCACTCATCAGGACCCCACAGGACCCCAGAGCAGCTGTGACGTGGGTGGTGGTCATTCTTGCGCAGCATTGCTGCTGGAGTGATTAAACCCCTCAGTGTCGTTTATAATGTTATTTAAAATAACATGTGAAAGCACAGAAAGGCATACGGTTCTTCCACCAGTAAAACACCTCTGTTTCCACAATGGTTATTAGTTTGTTTCCACGTCCCGCTGAGTCTCAGCTCCTGTTTACCTTCAGGGACATTCCTCACGGCTGCCGGCTGGGAATGACCATTAAAGGTGTCCTGGACGGTTCCTGATTTGACCCGGATCCCGACATGTGGGATCAGGACATCTCTGCCACTTTGAGCGTAATCTCCACCATTAATCTTGCACACGTCCTCAGAAATGAGCGGGACGCGTACGTAAGCGTAAGGACGGTGCAGGCGCTCAGCAGCGTCAACATGCCGGACAGTTTTACAGAAAGCCCGTGTGACCAGGTCAGCAGTTACCCGCATCTGTATGACCTCACTGTACAGCAGTGAGGACGCAGGTCTGCTTCTCAGAACTGCTGAGAAGAGGTCAGTGATGTTTTAAAAGACGATGTCGATACGCGGTCAGTGTTGTCCGGTCTGCACTGCAGTGGACGCCTCCAGTGACAGAAAAAAACATGAAACTGTGGAAGAAATAAAACCGAATTCACAGGATTGTATCGATGCCTTTCTTTGGGACTATTGCATGTGTTCCTCCACCATAAACTGGTTAGGTCTCTGTGAAGGACATGGGTGTGTTTGAAGGTGTAATTTAGGTGTGTCTGTGTGAATGCGAGTGTGTGTTGAAGGGTGGTCATTGTTAGGGTTGGATTAGGTGTGGAAAACAGCGTTCAAACAGGTCGGCACGGAACCCCTCCCTCCCAAGAAAAGACAGGAACGCAACGTCAATTACCAAACCACCTTTATGACTCTACAGTGACGGTGAGGTTCGACTGTAGCCCTACCAGCCTGAAACGCAGCCAGTCTGCTCTGTCTAGGACGGCGTGTGATATGCAAAGCAGTCGCCTGTAGCATGTCCGTGAATGCATTGTCTTGGCTTTTGGTTGTTTAGGTGTTTAGATGTTGTTCCTGAGGTGTAAACGTTACAGCAGCATGTCTGGATGATGCACTGTATGTCCAAATGTTTGTGGACACCCCTTCTAGATGCCAGGTGCGGGCTAGAGGGATATAAAGCCCCTCAGCATTGAGCTGTGAAGGATTGAAACTGATGGTAATGAGCTTCATCCAGTACTTCTGGAAGGAGTTGGGGATGAGATGATGTGCTGCTCGTCCAACATCATGACCTCATTAATGCTCATCAATGAATGCAATCAAATTCTCACAGCAGTGTCCCAGATTCTAGTGTAAAGTGTCACCTGGACCGTAGAGACGGTCAGGATACACTCTTTTGGATCCCTTTGATTTCAGAAGAAACAGTGAATGAGCAGGTGTCCCGATACTTTTGTCCATATAATGTATTTCTGCTGCATCTTCTTGGATTTTTTGCTGTCAGCATAGCAGCACGAGGGACTGGCTGACCGGATTTTCTTGTGCTCCTGCTGCTTCATGCCTGTCTTACCTGCTCTCCCTCAGGTCCTCTTCGGCCAGAGATCACCGTCACCTATGTGGCTGTATCGACCATCTTCTTTAACAGTGGCCTGTCGCTGAGGACTGAGGTACTGTGTTTCTGCCTGTTTCTGTAAGTACATGTTCTGGACTATAATGTCTAGCCAGTCTTCAGTCCTATTCAGACATGATTAGTTGAACTACAGGACATCAGGGAAATCTAGAACCGATTTGGACGGGAAAAGACATCCCTGCTTAAACGACTGACGTGGGAGTGTCTAATGCGTGCGCTGTGCCGTGTCCACTCTAGGTCTTCTCGAGGTGACCCCTCTCACCCTGGTGCACTGTTAGTTCCTTATGCCTTTCTAGATACCAAAGGACGCTTGTATTTCATGGCATAAAATGACTCATGATACTAATCTCTCTCTCTCTCTCTCTCTCTCTCTCTCTCTCTCTCTCTCAGGAGTTGGCGAGTGCGTTGATGAACGTGAAGTTACACTTGTTTGTTCAGACGTTTACTCTGGTGTTCTTCCCGGTGGCCATCTGGCTCCTACTCAAAGTTTTGGCACTCACGACCATTAATCAATGGCTTCTCAAAGGGTAAACACACACACACACACACACACACACACACACACACACACACACACAGGCTTTATTCATGTAATCCATCTCTCTGGCTCCGAGACTCTTTCTCGCTGCCATGTACATCTCGCTGGCTTCCCCCCCTCCCCTCCCCTATCTCTGTATTACCTGTTTACCTGGTCTGAATAGCACCTCTGTCTCCGGGTGGTTGCTATGGATTACATGTGTTCCCTGCTGAGGCGCCAAATAAACCTGCTGTATGAGCTCATTCATGTACCTGCACCGTGAAGCAGATCCTCTCTTAGAGACTCTCTGTTCACTCCGGACCTGAAAGCAGGCTTAATAAACTCTGTACTAACAAACAGCTGCTTGTTAAAGATCAGCTATAGAACAGCCATGATGGAGATAAGTCCTTCTATGGAGAAGTCACGGTGAAGGTGCTCATCAGTCCAACTAAAGATCAGCCTAATGCTTCAATCAGCGATACAAATTCACAAGGAAGAGAAGAACTGTGGTTCAGTATCACTCTGCCTTTCAGCTGTGTGTGTGTCTGTGTGTCTGTGTGTGTGTCTGTGTGTGTGTCTGTGTGTGTGTCTGTGTGTGTGTCTGTGTGTGTGTCTGTGTGTGTGTCTGTGTGTGTGTCTGTGTCTGTGTGTGTGTGTCTGTGTGTGTGTCTGTGTGTGTGTCTGTGTGTGTGTCTGTGTGTGTGTGTGTGTGTGTGTGTGTGCGCGTGTGTTTTGGGGCAGGTTGCAGACGGTGGGCTGTATGCCTCCCCCTGTCTCCTCTGCGGTCATCCTCACTAAAGCTGTGGGGGGAAATGAGGTGAGGAACATTGTCTCTTTACATTGACTTCCGCTGATTTATTTTTTTCCTTCTCCTGTGAAATTGCAAATTAAACTACTCCATTAATCCGAGATCTACTTTGAAGTGAGTGAGAGAAGCATGTGGACAGGAGTAATACAGGGTTTTACACTAATATGAGTTCTGGAGTAGCTTCATTCCAGTCCAGATTGGCTGCTTCTAGAGCCCGATTGTCCGGTTCCTCCCAATAAGAGGTTTTTGTTGTCCTTACAGGCTGCAGCTATTTTCAACTCCGCATTCGGGAGCTTTTTGGTGAGTGTAAACATAACTGCCCACTTCCGCTGATCTGGATTCATTAAAATAATAACTTCAGCTGCTTGACTATATTGATCTTGGAGTATCCAGAACACTCGGTAAACGGAGCACTCTGCGTAAAACATAAATACACCCAACAACTAGGATACTGTGACAATCACCTCGCAACACTATGGCAACTCATTTGCATACCATAACAGCCACTTAGTAACCACCTAGAAAAAGGAAAGTAGCTTCACTCATAGCAACAGTTATCAGAAACACAGTCCGGTAGCCAGTATTAAAGATCAGCAGCGGTGTAGTTACTGAAACTGTATCAGAAACACAGTCCGGTAGCCGGTATTAAAGATCAGCAGCAGTGTAGTTACTGAAACTGTATCAGAAACACAGTCCGGTAGCCGGTATTAAAGATCAGTAACAGTGTAGTTACTGAAACTGTATCAGAAACACAGTCTTTGTTTTACAGGGTATTGTCATCACGCCCCTGCTGCTGCTTGTGTTTGTGAGTAAATCAGTTTTGTGTTTGTTCATTAGTGTATAAAATATTAATGTTTTGTTATTAATGTGTGTTTATTGTATTATTTATTGATTCAATGATCTGTTTACTTTTTAAATGTATTTTCTCGTGTCCTCATCTGGTCTGTCGTCTTCTGCTGCAGCTTGGTTCGTCCTCCTCTGTGCCGTTCTCGTCCATATTCTCTCAGCTCTTCGTGACTGTAGTCATCCCGCTCATAGTTGGGCAGGTAAGTGTGTGGGTACCTGCTGTCTGACCTTCTCAATCTCACCATTTTCTCTGAACTCTGAGGCCTATTAGCTGATGGTGTCCACCATAAACACTCATGCAACAGGTGAGTGTGGTGTTCTTTACTCTGTGTGTGTGTGTGTGTGTGTGTGTGTGTGTGTGTGTGTGTGTGTGTAGGTGTGTAGGACATTTCTAAGGGAATGGCTGGAGAGGAGGAAACCTCCATTCGGTACTATAAGCAGTGTGGTTCTGCTCATGATCATCTACACCACCTTCTGTGACACCTTCTCCAACCCAAACATTGAGCTGGACAACTTCAGCCTCCTCCTCATCGTCCTCATCAGTGAGTGACTGACCTGTGGGTGGGCAGACTGGGTTCTGTATCCCCATATTTACATCCATATGTTCCACATATGTGCTGAGTGTCTGTCTCTCTCTCCCTCTCTCTCTAGTCTTCTCCATTCAGCTGAATTTCATGTTATTGACATTTCTCTTGTCCACCAGGTAAGACTCACACCCAAACCTACACCACTCACACCCAAACCTGACACTGTTGTGCAAATGCACCCACAGCTTGTCTAGTCCTTGTACAGAAGTTCTGCGTTTTATAGTTGGGGGTGAGATAAGTGATGATCATCCAACATCCTGACCTCACTAATGCTCAGAGGTCTTCACTGGACAGTAGACATGGTTACTCCAACAAAAGCAGGATTTTTTTTTATCTCCTTGATTTCAGTAGAAACAGTGGATGAGCAGGTGTCCCGATACTTTTGTCCATATAATGTTCACACATTTCTCAGCTTCTAACGTTGATGGATCTGCTTTTTTTTGTCTGTAGAGCATCTTCTGGCTTCACAGCTGCAGATTCCGTTGCAATTGTGTTCTGTTCTACACACAAGTCACTAACGCTTGGTGAGTTCTGCTCTTTAACCAGAATGATTCTGAATATTTATAAATGTCCACCGGTTTGTACTGGTATAAACGAGGAATGTATGGAGCCAGTTTGTAATTTTGTGAAAGCACTGAGGTCTCAGCATTAGAATGCTCCTCTGTCTCAGTTTTAAACATTCGGATCATGCTCTCCAGCTCTGGTTTTGGTCCAGAAAGAAAGAAAAAATGCTCATATGCCTCTTCCCTCGTTTACCACCCTGTTATTATGGTCCCTCTTCCACTTTTAGCTGTGGTTCTGATTCCCGCAGTGGCTTCAGTTAGTCCGTATCCCGTCTGTCTGTGTCTCTGTCTGTCGTTCGTAATATACAGGCCTCAATCACTTCCTAAAGTTGCACCCACTGCTGACACTGATTGGCAGAGGAGCAGATACACATGAACCTATCAGCACCATGCCTAATGCCAAGATGTGGAGTAGTGGAACTGTGGTCTCTGGAACTATGGGACTCCATCCACTACTTTTTGGGATGAGTTGGGGGATGAGGTGGGATGGTGATTATCCAACGTCCTGACCTCAGTAATGCTCTTGATGCTTAATACAAGCAAATCCTCACAGCAGTGGTCCAAAATGTAGTCGAAAAACTTGAGTTGGCTTCATGTTTGGCTGTAACTGCATCTTTGTTGGTCTCTGTGGTGCGTGTGTCTGCAGGTATCCCCATGCTGAAGATTGTATTTGAGGGTTATGAGCATCTCTCTCTAATCTCAGTGCCTCTGCTCATATACCACCCAGCCCAGATCCTGCTGGGCAGCATCCTGGTGCCCACCATCAAAACCTGGATGAACACAACTCAGAAGGTACCAGACATTCAAAACACTCCCCAAAACTGCGGGGGGGATCAAGAAGACACGTCATCAGTACATACTGTATGTAGACCATTAAAATACATCAGCGGTGAAGCTCACTGGCCACTTTTCTACCTTTTAGCTCTGCAGGTCATTATTTATGTACAGTTTATGTAAGTTATACTTTTCGTAGGTAGGTGTTTGGCCCATAAGTGGAAGAACAAGGTTGGTGTGTCCTAATAAAGTGGCCAGTGAGTGGAAGGACAAGGTGTCTGTAATGCAGTGGTGAAATCGAAAGGCCAAGTTATGCTTCTGCGTCGAATCGGTGTCATAATCGCGGTGTAGGTACTGCGTAGCTGCGTACCCTCTGCCGTACGATAGGCTGTAGTCTGATGAGCACCTCCCAGAAATATAGCTACTCGTCAATTCAACCGGAACAATCGAATCTTTTCAGTGGCCGTAAAAGATCCCCTCCAGCATCGTCTGCTCCGTTTCAGCCTCCATCGTTTATGGTATGGCAGGGAAGGAAATGGGCGGGTTTAAAAGATTACAGATTTCTCAGCTGGAGCTGATAAAGCCAACAGAAGCTTTGCTTCAACATTACACCTGCTGCCTCTCAGCATCATCAGCACAGCAGCACCCTCTTCTGGCGAAAAACCAGCGAGGCAGAGCAGCTTCGTGTTGAGTTGATTTGATCCTCGAAGCCAACACAGCAGCATAAGAAGCCCATCGCCAACTAGTGTTTTGGGCGAGACAGCCAACCAACACCCAAGTAATAACACTGACAACGTCGCAGGCCGTTCCACAGACTACAGCATTGTTCCGACACAGAAGCATAAATCAGCCTTTCAGGCGGGTGTCGGCCACCTGGTGGCCGGTGAGTGAAAGTACAAGGTGGGTCTTAGGTTATTTAATACATTCTAATGAAATGCAGGTGTACCTCTTGCTTTTTCATTCGCTGCCCTTCTAACCCCACCCCCCATGTCTCTCTCCCTCTCAGTCTGGTATTTTAGTGCGCTAAGCCTGCATGCCCTTCCCTCCTCTGCCTGCAAGTCCCAGTCAGTAAGTGCAAAGCGTTCTGGCCTTCCCAACAACTTTCCAAAATACCGAACATGCTCCGACATCACATTCCCAATTGCACGTTCTGTCTGGGTGAAATACTGTAACCCATCTCTCGTTCTCCTGTTTCTGTCCCACTTTTATTACTTACACTATATATCCAAAAGTTTCTGGACACTCCTTCTAATGAATGCATTCAGCTACTTGTAAGTTGCACCCATTGTTGACACAGATGTGCAAATGCACACACACACACACATACAGCTTGTCTAGTCCTGGTAGAAACGTTCTTCCACTAGAGGAGTTAAACATGAACCTATTGGCACTAGGCCTAATGCCAGGTGTGGGCTAGAGGGGTAAAAGCCCTCTGGAAAGATGGTGCTCCATGCAGTACGTTTGAGATGAGGTGGGTAGGTGATCGACATCCTGACCTCACTGATGCTGTTGTCATTGAATGAAATCAAATGCTCACAGCAGTCCTCCAAAGTCTAGTACAGAGGTTTTAATTTGTGGGCCGTGGCCCCCCAGTGGCCTGTAGTGGTACTGCTAAGGGGCCATTTGACCAAAAATGTCCATTTTTGCCCAGTATGTATAAATATTTCAACAAATGTAATTTAAGATGCAGATCAGCTATGGAGCATATGTATTATCTGAATACAGAATATTCCAATAATATGTAAGTGGTAGTAGCCGCTGTATAAGAAGTGTCTTCTGCAGACCTGCGGTGCAGCTCTCTCAGCCCCAGATTGTAAATGGTCGATTACATTTTCATGTGGACCGTGGAATATTTATGGTGGTTCAAGTGGGCCACAAGTTGCAGAAGTTTGGAAACCTCTGCTGTAGTAAGTCTTCCTCGGACAGTAGAGACAGTTACTCCAAAAAAGTAGGATGAACTCTTTAATACTTTTGATTTCAGAAGAAACAGGTGTCCATATAGTGTATGTAATGTTGATAATGGATGGAAAAGGTTTTCATGTGAAGGTTCTTTACATATTGAAGAGGTTCGTCACATTGTTTAGATGAGCAGTTCTTTCAAGAACAGTCAGTGGAACTGTGGCGTCCCTCTGAAGAACCTAAATGTAACACTTTAATTCTAAGAGTGTATTTTCTCAATACTTCAAATAATGCTTTGTAATAATACACAAATGAGGCGTTATGACCACCTCCTTGTTTCTACTCTCACTATCAATTTTATCGTCCATCTGTTTCTCTGCAGACTTTATTCTCCTCCTTTCACCCTGATCTTCAATGATCTGGACCCCAGAGGACCACCACAGAGCAGATGTTATGTGTGTGGTGGGTCTTTCTCAGCACTGCACTCACACTGACATGGTGGTGGTGTGTTAGTGTGTGTTGTGCTGGTACGAGTGGATCAGACGCAGCAGTGCTGCTGGAGTGTTTAAACCCCTCAGTGTCACTGCTGATCTGAACAGTCCACCAACCAGAAATGTCCAGTCAACGGTGTCCTGTGAGCACTGATGAAGGACTAGAGGACGACCAACACGAACTGTGCAGAAACAGATGAGCTTCTGTCTCTGACTTTACATCTACAAGGTGGAGACACTCGGTAGGAGTGTGTAATAGAGTGGACAGAGAGTGGACACAGGGTTTAAACACTCCAGCAGTACTGCTGTGTCTGATCCACTCGTACCAGCACAACACACACTAACACACCACCACCATGTCAGTGTGACTGCAGTGCTGAGAACGACCCACCACCCAAATAATATCTGCTCTGTGGTGGTCCTGTGGGGTCCTGATCATTGAAGATCAGGGTGAAAGGAGGAGGATAAAGTCTGCAGAGAAACTGATGAACTACAGTCTGGAATTATAGAACTACAACGTGCTCCTGTGTGGTCAGAGTGAGTGTAGAAACAAAGAGATGGTCATAATTTTATGCCTGATCAGTGTATGTCTTGGGTTTAATTGTCCCCTTGGACTGATAAGATTCCATCTACATTCTGAGACTTTGAGCTTTAAAGTCCTTATAGCTGCAGTGTGACTGGAGATGACGAGTTCAGAATGCGTCCAACCTCACATAATGTTAAGAAGTTTTCATGTCAGATGGAACCTTATAATTCCAAAGGAACATTATAGCTGAAGAGTGTCCAGTTTATGATGTTAAAACCTGTGTGTCCGATTGTAATCTCAGTCTGTTGGTACCCTGCAGGCACTGAAACTGACCAACCTGCAGCCCATCTGAGATCTTTTAAAGAACCACAACCAAAGTCGGAGAGAGTGAACCAAACCGGATCGAACCCAAACCACCCGGGCTTGGGTTTGGTCCTGTAGTTCTCCATGAGGGATGATGAACGTCGTCCTCCTGGATGAAGGAAACATTGGAAGGACCAAAGTGCCTTATTGCAATGCAGTGTGAACTGTGAGCTGCTGCAGCTCGCGTCTCTACAGGGATATTATTACAGAAAACTCTATAATTCCTTTTTTAACAGAAATGTGAATGTATATTTTTATTTTTATATGAAGCTTTTCGAGAGACATGGTTTCCTAAAGCAGTTGAATTTTCTTCATGTAAAAATGTCTCTTAACTCCTTTTCTTTTACCTGTTTTTGTATTTTTAACCACAACAAATAGGTATGGCATCAGTCATCAAATGCCTTGAAGTCTTCGTTTTGTTTCTGTCAGAAGTATTTTGTAAAACTTTATCGGGATCATTTTGGTATCAGTATCAGATCAGAAATCTCATAACCGTTGTGGTTTGATTATGTGATTTACGCAGTAATTCTGCTCTGTCCAGCAGACCATATGCTTGTCCAGGTCTGTAGGTCAGTGGTGGTGATGGTGGTGGTGAGTTCATGCCAGTGTGCTGAACGTCAGGTTTGGAAGATGGTCTTCTGTCCACTTTACTCTGTCCACTGTACTGCCAGCTGCTTTCAGACAATAAAGCACCAGTGAGACTAATCTGGACCTCATTGTTTGATCTTTGGTGTATGTTTTATCTTTAGGTCTAGATCTGTCACATGTCCGTCACGTTGGTTTGACTGTAATGAGATGTTACGCAATCGAGAGGAAGGGTCATCTGCCTCATCGGAACTAATGCAGACCATTATGACGACTGCCCATAACACCACCCCAACTAAAGACTGCAATGGTGTCATGCCAGACTGTTATAGGGTCACTCAGAATGGCAGCGAGTCATCTTCGGTTACGAGTACCGCTTTTGTCTTGACCAAATGAATCTGTGGAGGCATTGTGGTTGGTGCCAAGACCAACAGTTGGTTGTCCCAGTTTTATCTCCCTTAATAAGTTAAAATATAGCATGTATGAATTAATACTTTATATTTTGCTGTACAAAATATATGTAGATGAAAAGTGGAATATAAAATGTGATTTAATTTAGTTATGCATGAGAACCTAGTAGGACAAATTTTAGAAATTCATTTAGAAATGAAAATGTTTAAATAGGAAATTAGACGTGGTTTTCCCAGCTTGGAAAGCCGAGGTCAGAGCACAGACTCAGCCATGCTTCGGCCACGCTCCAGCCCAGTTCAGGAATTTAATTAAAGAGCAGGAATGAAATCACATTCAAAGACTTTATTAGTGATATTGCACACGTTTGACTCTCAACTAATACGATCTGACCTCTATCAGTTTGAACTGACCTATGTTTATGTTATTGTTTATTTGGTGAAACACTATAACATTAATAAACACATACATTGCACTAATTAGTATTTAATGCTGTAATTAATACTCTTGTGATAAAGAATCTGTCTAACTGGGTCTAAAGGACCAATAAAATCTGCTTTCTTCTACGGTTATCTGTTTATATCATCCTAACTTGTCTGAAAGGCCACCTGCTTGGTGGGTCTCTGTCGCTCTACACCACCTGAACACTGGCAATGGGGTTTCTATCATACAATGTTGACATCCTTGAAAGTTTGGACACACCCCAGCTCGAGATCAGCTTCTGCTGAGGCATGAATTGGCCTTAAGTGTGTGTATGTACCCTAGTTCCCCGGTGCAGAGACGAGGTTATATTCTGCTTGCAGCAGTAGGAAGCTGTTCTCTCGTATCCTGCGGACTTGCACCAGGTCTCCACACTCCTGCACGTGAATTACACCTCTGTTGCCGTGGCTCTGGTCGTGCAGTGACATTGCTGTGCGATTGCGACAGTGTTTCCTCTGCAGGTACCTCAGGCCCACAGCCACAGCCATCCCCAGACCCGCGGACAGGCCCAGCAGCAGCAGCAAGCCCAGTTCTGAAGCATTCTGTCTGGGCACTAGATCTGGCTTCACCACTTTTCCATCTGGAGCTCTGGGTGGATCCCTGGGCCTTTGAGGGAGCTCAGAGACACCCTTCTTATTCTGAGGCTGGTGATCCTGGGAGTCCCTGGCTGGGAGAGAGTTGGAGATAGAGCGCTGGAGGGCTGGAGATGGGTCACGATGAAAGGATGAAGGATCAGTTGCAGTGTGTATTGGTGTAGAAGTGAGCATGTGTGTTGGAATTGTTGAGGATGTGGTTGATGTTGGAATCGGGACGGGAACAGGAACAGAGACTGAGGTTGAGATTGGAGGTGATGTCTGGGTTATGGTTGGGCTAAGCTTTATCATTGAGGGTGGTACTGAGGTTTGAGTTGGGGTAGGGATTAAAATTGTGAATGGGGTTGGAATTAAAGTTGGATTTGTGGTTTGGGTTTGGATTAGGATTGACATTGGGGTTAAAGTAAAACCTGAGGTCGGAGTTGCAGTTGGGGTTAGGTTTGAGATTAAAATGGAGGATAGGGTTGGAGTTAAATTTAAACTTGGATTTGTGGTTTGGGTTGGAATTGGGGTTGAGAGTGAGTATGAAGTTGGTGTTGCAGCTGATCTTAATTTTGAGGTTGAGCTCAAAACTGAGGTTTGGGATGGGACTGAGGATTGGATTGTGATTAAGGTTGGGGTTGGGATTAGGGTTAAATTTGGGTTTGTGGTTTGGTTTAAGGCTGGGATTGTGGTTGAAATTGGGGATAAAGTAGAAACTGAGGTTGGAAACGAAGGTAGATTTGAGATTGAGGTTGGGGTTGAGGTTAAATTTGATGCCACTGATGGGATTAATGTTACATTTAGATTTTTGGTTTGGTCTGAGACTGGAATTAAGGTTGAGGCTAGAATTGAAATTGGTGATGGAACTGGTGGGGAGGCTGGGACTGAGATTAAGGTTGGGGTTTGGGTTGAAGTTGGGATTGGGATTAAAACTGAGATTGGAGTTGGAGGAGGCTTTTGGAAGGAAGGCGATGGTTGTAAATCTAAGATGTGTTCCGTTGTGGAAGGAGCAGTGATGCCTTGTCCTTGCTGGTGAGTGTGTGTGTCAGTAGTGGTGGCTGGTGTAAATGGGGTGGTCATGCTTTTTTTGTGGAGTGTGTGTAATGCATGCTTGTGAGGGGTCACTGGAAGTGACCTGTGTGTTTGAGTAGCTGTGTACTTATGTGCCCATAGAGGTGGTTTCAGAGTATGTGTATGAATATGTTGCTGGGGTTCAGTGTGTATCGGGGTGTGTGAAGTTGGTGGGTGTTTGTCTGACGCTGTGTGAGGACGTGTGAGTGTGTAAAGGCGTTTAAAGGCCCCAGTGTGTGTTGACATCTCTGGGCTGGTGTGTGTGGCCTCATCTGTGGGTGTGCAGGGCTGTAGTGTAGTGTTATATAATCTGTCCAGTGTGATGTTTGAAAGTGTTTCTGTATCGAGGGGTGAAGAGTGAGTGGGGGGTGCATTTGTGTAGATGTTTAGGGACACTGTGCTGTTCCATAAGTGTGTATCTGAAGATGTGTGTGTGTCTGTTGGATTGATCAGAGATGCTGTAGAGATAAAGGGGGAAAGGACATTAGTAGGTACGATTTGTAATAGATACACTACATGGTCAAAAGTATTGGGACACCTACACATTCATTCTTTATCACAAAATCAAGTGTATTATAGTTTATCCTACTTTTGTTGGAGTTACTGTCAGTAACTGTCATGGTGCCAGTAGGTCCATGTTTATCTAATCCAGAGTATTCTATTCTATGGGCAGGGACTAGACAAACTGTGTGTGCATTTGCACATCTGTGTCAGCATCGAGTGCAACTAAAACTCATTAGAAGAGGTGAAGGTGTGTCCACAAACATTTGGACATATAGTGTATATGTAATCAATTGAGACCTTGAGATGTTCAGAAGATTCATTCAACCATATCGTGGGCTATAGCTTTGTTGACTCACATGGTCATGATGGTCAACCTCATCAAGATCATGATAGTTGTGTTCTAGTCAAGGTCTCAGTAAAATACACTGGAATGAATAAGCTCATGGGGCTACTTAGGTTCCTGACCAGCAGAATCTAGGAGAGGATGTTTCAGCAAAGTATGTGAAAGCAGCCAGCAGTTTTCTACAGCCTGACCTACCCACCAACACTGACCTCTAAAATGAAGCCATGTAGCTCTATGTAGCCCATGCAGATCATGTGTTGCCCCCAGGGCAGAAGATCTCTGCTGGGGGCTCCACTATATTTCATATTATCTCACCGGACAAAAATTTGTCAACTTTCTTTGTTTAGGTCTCCTGCATACGGTACCGAACCCACCGAAGTCCATAGTGTAAAGGAATGTGGAAGCGTACGCTCATACGGGTCAATCAGCAGTTCTCCTTAGAATCATGGCCAAAAGACATGAGTCTATTACCACCATATTACCACCTAATCACTTTGCACACCCTGCAGATATTTATAGTTCAATTATCCTTGTGCAGCACCATTGTTTTTTCTAGGGATCTGAGGGCAGCAGATGATCTGCAAGTAGTGTATGGAGCTCTTTACACTCTTAGTGTGTGTGTGTGTGTGTGTGTGTGTGTGTGTGTGTGTGTGTGTGTGTGTGTGTGTGTGTGTGTGTGTGAGGGAATGCTTATTACCTGAGGTGACTCTAATCTGCAGGTTAGCCTCGTAACCAGGACTCTGACGCCTAAGGGTGCCATCATGCACTACAGCTGACCGGATCCGTGCCCAGTAGAGGAAATAGGAGTTGACCACTGTGATACTGAAGAGGGGCATACTGTGAGAGAGAGTGTGTGTGTGTGTGTGTGTGTGTGTGTGTGTGTGTGTGTGTGTGTGTGTGTGCTGTTTGTGTGGATGGACGCACTACACATGGAACTACACAATATTAGGTAAGGGGTTTTAATGTTATGGCAGTTGGTGTCACTTACTAGAATCTCAGGTCTCCACTGGGCTGGCTCGGTGCTCTCCAGGTGAAAGAGAGGTTCCTCTTCAGCAGTTTATCAGAGTGTGTGACAGTGTCTGCAGTGGAGACACAGGAGAGGGTGTGTGTTCCTGGAGGACGCAGCGTGAACTCCCCTCCAATCACTCGGTCCTCTGGCACAGAGCGCGCCTGCAGCAGCAGGCCCATAAACGCCCGAGTACTGCGTACACTCACTGCAAAACACACACACACACACACACACACACACACACATATGCATGTACAGTGCTTATTGTACAGATAAGCAACGCATAAAGCCCTAAGGATTTAATCACAGTAGTGGGTATTACTTTGTTGCTAAGGTGTTACATGGTTGCTATGGTTTGTCCGGGATATCCTTAGGTGTTACAATTGGTGGCAATGGTGGTTGCTTTGGTGTTTTCTTGTGGTTGCAATTGCACCCCGTGAACGTTGACTTGGTGTTACTAGAGTACCGTTGTGATATAAGAAAGGCATCCAATTCATTCCTTTAGGGGAAAAAGCAGCAAACAAGGTGGCTCCTAAGGGGTTGCTATGATATATTAGGTGGTTGCTATAGTTCCGCATGTGAGTGGTTAGATGTTCCTAGTGTATTAATATCATTGCAACAAGAAAGGAAGGGATGTACTTTTTTGTGGGAAAAATTCTGTATAACAATATTTTAAATAATCAATCGGAGGAGGGGGTACACTGACTTTTGCACACTGCTGTAAGTGTGTGAAGGAGGGTATGCGACTTAACCCTGTTGTATGTGTGTGTGCTTTACTTTTTGTATTTACCCATGAGTGTGTGTTGCGGAAAGTAGACACTCCGGCTGGTGTGGATGGAGACGGCAGAGTGTGTGTGAGGCGGCTGAGCGATGATATGGCCGGGCTTCATATCCACACAGGAGGAAGAACCCGCCCCTTGTGAAAAGCACACACACCGTGCAGGCCCCACACTCACCCACACACACCCCATCAGCACTGCCTTCATCACCAGCATCACCATCATCTGCTGCTGAATATCAACACTTCGTTTTACAGGCTGCATGACATGACGGTTTCCGAAATGTGTTGCACAAATCAATACTGATCTGATATTTTAACAATTTAAATTCATTCAATCAATCATAAGAAAGAACGGCTTTTAAAAGATACAGAAAATAGAACAGGATGATACAACATCTGCATCAGACTGCACATCTGTATTCCTGCTTTCACATATATTTCACTGTAATAAAGTTTCTAAAGTGAGCTTCAAATCTCTGTTCACACACTGTAAAGCAGCTGGAAGTGGTGAACCTATAGAGCGGTTCTAGACGATGTTCCCCATGTTTGAATCAAAGCTGATATTAAATATAGAACGTACCTTACAGTGACCATCAAACAGAACACCACCACCAGATCCATCAGCAGCTTCATCTGAACCATTTCTCTCTCTCTCTCTCTCTCTCTCTCTCTCTCTCTCTCTCTCTCTCTCTCTCTCTCTCTCTGGGATGTGTCACAGCTGTTGAACAGGAACTGTACCCTCCTCCATCTCCTTACACTAATCTTTTCACACTCTTAAACACACACACAACACACACACACACACACACACACACACACACACGCAGTGCTCTATCTTCACAAACACCTGCCAATTAACAGACCATTACTGTGTATGAACTGGATTAACTGGGAGATGTTTCAGGCCCATCAGCAGGTTATTTCTGATGTTGTAATGATGTCAGGATTCACTCTGTGACTCTGAAAATCAGCATTTTATTTCCACACACTTTAGGATATAATGGTTCAGATACATTATTTAAAATATACATTCTTATGATCATAATCCATAAACTCACTTCCTGTATAATCTTCATTCTGAGCAGCGTTAGCTTTAACTGGGCTGTTCCACTGTTACTGACGTCTTCACTGGTAAGATCCTCAGAGGATGAACAGACCAGTTAATGTAAAAAGGTAAAACACTCTCAGTGAAAGTGTGTGTTATGGTGTGCAGGTGTGTGTTGGTTTTAAGATCAGTGAAGGTCACTTTCCCCCTGTCCCAGTCCAGCTGAACTCTGACCCTCTGCGGCTTCTCTTTAGAGGTTAGGTAGTGAGGTTGTCCTGGACAGCATGTCCTGTATGTATTAGCGAATTCACTGTAGTTCAGACTCCACATTGAACTGCAGAAAATGACTCCCTTTCTCATTACAGACTCTGGAATCAAACCCGACACAAATTCTGTCTCAACCTGGATATCCCAGCAGTGTGTCCCCGAGTTAAAAATCTCAGAACCCAGAACACACTCACACAAATCAAATCTCTCTGGATTATCAGGAACTGAGGATCTGTGGTCTCTCATTGTTACAGCAGTGAGATCATCAGACAGGTGAAGCGTGGTGGGCATTTGGGGTCAAGTAACAGGAGCGGAGAGAACAAAATGGAACATCATTTTTTATTTTAACAAACTGTCTTCTTTACTTTGAGTAAAACAGCTTTACAGATTCCAGATCAACTGTAATCCCAGACTAAATTTAGATCTACAGTTCAGGGCAGCACTAAATCAGATTTTCAGTAGTGAATGGTGCTTTATGGAGCTGGACATCATTTAACATTTTCACACCTATTGATTCGAAACTGATTCTTGAATCTGATCTTCCAGTATCAGATTTCCAATCCAATTCCAATTTTTCTCTTTAAAAATCTTTAAATGATCCAGCTCTGTGCAGTTTTGTGGGTGAAACCTGATGATTGATCCAGCTGACCTCCACACCTTCATAAATGTTCTAGTTCTTTCTATTAAGTTATTGCTGCAGATTAGTGTAGAAAACATGGAGACCCAAAACATCTGCAGAAGCCCGTCCACAAGCACACTGTGTCTGAGAGATCAACCCTGAGAGAAACCAACACTGTACTGGATGCATCTCCTGCATCTTCTCCCACACTCTGAACTTCAGGTTGGAAGGTGTTTGGCTACATTGATCAGAGCTCCTGATGTCTTCTCTGGAAGCTTTGATGAACACTGAACTCTGAGAATAGAGGCCAAATAAACTCACTTATTTGCCAAAACATCAATATTTTGTTTTAATTTATTGTCAATAATTCTGCTTCTTTTTCTCATTAAACATCATTAACACTATCTTTATTCCCTTCATTTTATTAGAATACATTCATATTTACAATCAATCCCATCGATTGTAGATTTCAATGGAAATTAATTGAACAGGAAATGAAATGTTTACTCTGACATTGACTTACTGTTTCTCTGTAGACTTGAAGTTCTGAGAGGAGAAATAAAGAGAACAGTTTTTAATGAAGAGTCTTTTCAGAAGAGAGAGAGAGAGAGAAATGGTAAAGTGACTGTTACCTGTAAGAACTGAATGTCCTCAGTTTCCATCTCCTTCTCTATGTTTCTGATTGTGTGTCTGAAAGAGATGATCTGTCCATTCATCTCCTCAATCTTCCTCCCTCATCATCTGACTCTTCAGCTCCTCTTCCTCCTTCAGTGCAGCTCTCCTTGCTGCTTCTTCATCTTTGAGAAACTGGTGAAGCTTCGCAAACCCCTCCTTCATCTGCCTCTCTGTGTGCTGGACCTGCGTCTGGAATGAGAGAACATTAGGAAACACAAACTCTTACAAGCATTTACCACCTACAGGAGAAGTGGACCTTCATCACAAACATGGCCTTAGTGACATGAGAGATCATTCAAGATGATGCTTCACCTTAATGTGGGCTGCTGTTTGCTCATAGTCTTGTTTAGCTTCCTCTAGGACTTTCACCTTCTTCTGTAGAGGCTCCAAAGCCGTCTGGAGTTTAGTCTGGAAATACAAACTCCAACAGATCAGATGAGTGAATTCTGTCATTCTGTAGAGGACATGTCATGATCTGTAACTGATTCATGTAGACTGCCTGAATTGTGCTTGACCTACAGACATCAGACTTATGTTCACTACAGAGATAAAAATGAAGTGTCATGTCTCTGGAAGACATAGTGGAGTGTCTATAGGTGGAGCATAAGGTGTCACAGGCCTTAACAGAAAAGTGACTGGAAAGAACAGCATCAGTCTCTATATGGGGGTCCCGTATGTAGTTTCAGAACCCAGTTCCTAAATCATTTCTTTCATCAGCTCCAACACAAACTGCTTTCTTGTGTTTTCTAACACTTTCAGACAATGGCAGATTCCTCTTGTGAGTCTTGTTATCTCTTCCTGTTCCTCTGAAGATGTTTCTTTGTCACTCTTGGATCACTAAGAGATTATAGTTTCTATAAAGCTATAAGTCACAGTCATCATACGGTATAAAACTAGATGAAAAATCATTTCTACAAACTGATCCTTCACTCAAACTCTTTGCTTTTGGTCTAAAACCACATCCACGACAGACTTCACCCTCCAGCCCACATAACAGGTTCATCTGGTTCTGAACTGAGGAAGACTTTGGATTCAGAAATGGAAACACTGAACTCCCACCTTTAGTCGGTCCCACAGCTTCATCTACTGGACAAAAACTGTGATTCGATGTTTCTGCTGAGTCCCGACACACCACACACACAGGCTGCTGATCATCCAAACAGAAGAGTTTGAGCTTCTCAGTGTGCAGAATGCAGACCCCCTCGGACCCTGCTGAAGATCTCTGACTCCTGCTCTCTAGAAAAGCCTCACAGATGTTCTTCAGTACCAGAGTAGTTGGAGGCTGATCTTTTGAGGATCTTCTCCTACACACTGGACAATCTTGAGAGCCCTTGGTCTTCCAAAACTGTTGCAGACAGGTTCTACACACACTGTGGGAACAAGACAGAACAACAGGGTCCGTGAAAATCTCACAGCACACAGGACATGAAAGCTCTTCTTCTGAAAAAGGGTTTCTAGCAGCCATTTCCTCCAACTGCTGCTTCTTCTCTGCACTGCTCCTCCAGTCTAAACTTCGCTTTCACTTTCAGGATTTCTGGAATGATCAGAGCTGCAGTTGAGAATCAGCTGCCACAGCTCTTTATCTCACTGAGTGAGTTTAAGGTCCTTCAGAAATCACAGAAACATCCAGTCAGTGTATAAAAGCTTCTCATTGGTGTTTCTGAGGCACATGAATGCAGAATGAAGGCAGATCAGGTGACATTATGACATTCTACTCTCACTCCCTTAGAGAGTGTAGAGAAGGAGCAGCTTTGAAAAAAGGGACAAGACAGATTATCTGTTCTTCTCCACTAGATGGAATCAGTTCATCATCCACCACATCATTAAATTAAGTAATATGAGAGACATGACCTTCATGTTGTAGCTGTGCTGGAACCACAGTAGCTTGAACCATGTTGGTTTGATGCACCATACTCTGATCTACAATGGTTGCAGATATGTTTGGTGTGATTTTCACATTGGAGAAGCTCCTAAAACCTCTCAGAATTTTTAATGATATTATCTATTCCAGAGGTTCTTAACCTTTTTCACAGAATGAAAAGTTATCGTTAAATGCAATAAAACTAACAAAAATATTATAAATGATAATAATGATTAAATATTGAGGAAATAGTGCAATGCATTAACAGACCATATCTCACATATTCATAACATGCAACCGAGCACAGCATGCAACTGTAATCAAGAGCAGAAACATGGGTTGATGCAAACACCTGTGTTTTTATCTGTGTCGTCACGCGGGATTAAAAAAAAAAAAAAATTTAAAAATTCATAGTTTCATTGTGATATCCTTTAATTTATGTTTGTAACGAAAACTAATTTAATGACATTTTTTTCATGAATAAATATATGCACAAGCACTTTTATTCCTTCACTAAGAAAATGAAGTACTGATTTGTATTGTCTAAAAAGCACACACACACACACACACACACACACACACACACACACACACACACACCACAAGTCTAGTCCCTGTGGAAAGTAATGAATAGGACTCTCTGGAGCAGATAAACATGAACCTATTGGTACCCTGACAGATGCCAGGAATAGGTTAGAGGGTATAAAACACTTGGGATGAGGTGAGATGGTAGCTCTTGGCATTGAATGCAATCAAATCTTCACACCAAAGTCTAGTAGAAAGTCTTCCCTGTACAGTAGAGACCGTTACTACAATAGCAGGATCAACCATGAATCAGCTTCCATGCCAGGACCAAGTCAGAAAGTCTTAAGTTGGAG